>CM076577.1:1220275812-1220448148 GCA_034641835.2 Pinus albicaulis
AAAAGGAGACATGTCGAGTTGGGAAGAATTCGAAGAGAAGACTTGTGAAGCATTGCAATGGATAAAGCAGCTAAACGAAGAAATCCCAAGGATTCGGAAGAAACTTGGAGTCTTGGAAAGAAAATTGGTGGAAACTTGGAAGAAGGCTAAGAAGATTCATGAAGAGGGTAATGAGGCTAAGATTGCTATTATGACCTTGTGCAAGAAGGGGATCTCTGACTCAAACCGAGATGAGTTTGGAAGACTTCGAGACAAGATGGACCAGTTTGATGGATGGATGGCATTATGCTATGAGCTACAAACTCACCGAGATGAGCTTGTTAGAATTGAAGAGAAGAACCATAAGAAGAGATTAAAACCTTCTATGGGAAAACCGAAGCAGAATGTTATGGATGTTGTTTTGGTAAAGGAAGAACTTTTGCAACAAGTTGAACCTAAACCAAAGACACCACAAACATTGGAGCTTGAAGCTACAAGGGAAGCAGTTTTGGAGGCTTATAAACATGACGAAGTTCTTGGAGGAAGGAAGGCAGGAACACTACAAGACTCTTGTGCAAGTGGAGGAACACTTGGAACACATTGAAGACAAGATAGTGGAGATGCAAACTTCCTTGAAAGACTTTCATGGGTGGACTACTGAACTTGGAGGACCAAGGGATGTTGCAGATGTAGAAGATGTCAAGGGTGAACTTGATAACCAAGTTGGACCAAGACCAAGCACGTTGCAAGCATCGAAGATGGATGATTCTCATGGGGATGATATGAAGATGGAAGAGATGAAGGACGAACTTGTGACACAAGTTGAACCAAGACAAGACACATTGCAAGCATTGGTGGACAAACCACATGGAGATGTTGCAAATGTGACCATGATCGAGGAGGAACTTGATGAGAAGGTAGTAATAGGATCGAACACATCAAAGGCATTGATGAGGATGGAGGACACTCACTTGAGGAGTCTTCATGGAGATATGACTTGTGTTTCATGGAAGCATAAGGAGGATGAAACGCATATGGAGATGAGGAAGAAGGTGACTTCTTTTCCAACACCATTGATGACTACTCCTTGGATGTCTACGATGAGACCTTGTACATTGATGGAACAAGGAACATGGAATGATGCAAACCTTGTTGGGGCAATTTGTGACCTTACACTTGATGGTTCAAATGCCTGGGAGAAGGGTGGAACGTGATGAAATTTGTGATGGAAAGGGTCATGCTTAGCCACATAGAATGGAAAGTGCCCGGCACGACCCATACACTACCTTGGTGGTAGGGCACGTTGGTGGAGTAGACTTCTTCATGGCTTCAACTAAGAAGGACCTCTTGGCAGAACTTTAGTGGAGGAGCAGCTTGAAGGAAGTACTCACATATATGATGGAGGTAGGAGTGACCGAGAGCACTTCACTTCGACATGTTGAGACATGATGATGATGAGAATTGAGTTGAGTTCACTTAGATGAAAACATGGGCAGCCAAAGTCATGGACATGGACTACATGGAGATATTTATAGATGGACTGATGGGACGTTGTTCACCATGAGCAACTTGGACATTGGTTGGATGAGCAGCCTATGAGACATTCATATGTTTGCAGAGTGAGAACTTGTGATGGCACTCATGGCCAATACAAGTAGGCTTACCAATGCTTTGGATATGATGAGGCATGGGAGTTCATGATGGATGCCTTGGTGGCACACACTTTGGCATGGGCTTGAGTCTACTTGACTTAGCCACACTTCTTACTTTTGATGATGCTTGGAGGATGACTCTACTTGCATACGAGTAGCACATGGATTAGCATCATGGAAAACATGTTGTGGATGAGATGGATACACTTCATGGACCCAAACATGGGACTTGGATGAGATTCAGACTTGATCAAGTTGATGGATGTGACAGCTTGCAGAAGGAACAACTAACAATGGCATGAGGAGGAGTATTCTCATTGTTTTGGACGTTATGGTTGGATTATCTACCCAACTAGTTCGAGCTATGGGGGCATGCAGTACACTGAGTTATGCTGGATACATAGCAGCTTTTGTTGTGTTGAGTTGGTTGGAGTACTTGATGTAGAGATTCACATGGATTCGACGGTGATTGGAGGAGATATCTCATGGACATGAACATTGCTGGTTTATGCAACGGTGTTTCAACGATATTGTGCGATGAGAATTTGCGACGAAAGTTGTGATGATACTTTGCGACGATATGATGCGACGATGGTAGCACTATCGGGACGATAGTCGTATTTGAAGTGGAGGAGGATGTAAGGCCCCAAGACTTCATGGGCGCGTTCGGTGGGACGGGCGCGCTGGTTGGGCGTTTGGACGAGTTCGGGCGCCGTGCGATGCAACGGGCGGCACGTCGCACCATTGGAGAGGCACGGGCGTGCACATAGCGAGGCGAGTCACGAGGGCGAGTTGGAGGAGAAGCGCGTCGAGTTAAACCAACACGGTGTTGGCAAGAATTTTATACCACAACGGGCGCCCCTTGGGCGAGCGAGCCAACGGGCGAGTCAGTGGGTCAGCCAGCGCATTGGGCGCGACCGACACCACACTTCGTGGGCGAGCAACCAAACGTGGGGGTCGGCTCGAGTCGGCCGAGCGCCCCACACCCCACGACGCGACGTTTCGTGGGCGGATGAATAAATGGGCGGGTCGGCTCATGGCAAATGAGTGACCAAACTTCACTTGGAAGTGCGTATATATATGATGGCGTGATGGAGAGTGGAGGCATCAAGCAAAAAGCAAAGATCAATCAACGAACAACATCAAGGGAGTCGCACCACGAGTTGCCAACAACTCGTTGGTGGAAGAAACGGCGAAGGCACGACAGCGAACGAGCATTGGTCGAGTTGGGTCGAGCTCGTGCACGTCACACCGCAGGCTAAACTGCAGTTCTGGTTGGCTCGGGTCGGGCACAACTGCACGACGGTCGGGTCGAGTCGGGTCAGTTCTTGGCGCCGAGTAACGGCAGGGGTCCAGCACTAAAAATGCGATTTCGGGAGCGTCAGGTATCGGATTGAGGTGCCGTAAATTGAAGAAGGTGTGTATTTCTGAAATGCATCCAACCATATTGGTGAGGGATGGATTTGATGCACGGTCAGATCAGAAAACGCTCTGCACTGATTTGGAGCAACGAATGAGTGACCCGAGTGACGAGCACTTGGGCAGTTTTGGGGCAGCACTTCCGAAGGTGAACTTGATGATTTTAAATGGTTGTAAAAGTCTGTTGTAAGATAGTTTGATGATTGGTAAGCCTTAGAGCTTGACCAAAAGGCAAATAGCCTTGCCAAGGAGCAAAAGTGGTTTTTGCTGGATTGGACATTGTAATCATATTTTTATGAAACATAATATTTGGGCGGACTCATTTTAAAAGGGAGTTTCCCCTCCCTTGTATGTATGGGTGTACTTGTGGATTGATATTGATGTTTATGTTTTATTCCACACATTGAAAGAACATTTGTAATATAACTAACGAATGTTGCTATAGGCGTAGTCTGGGTACTTGAGTATTTAGAAAAAGAAAAAGTACGACAATGCCGCACCTGCCTACAAGACGTGGTTGGAAGACACCCGTGGTGTAGGGGTGTGACACATATCAATAGTGGGTAACACGAGTTTCATTAACAACCATACAAATCACGTTATAATCAGATTTGACAAGTGTCAACTTTTTTCATTTTATCATGCTTAGGTTGTTGCATGCGTGCATAATAATTTGTTTAGTTTTGTTCTCTCTTACCTCTTCAATGAGAATACTAATCACATTCTAGACTCTTGGCCGAGAGTTTTCTAAACTCTCGGAATGCAAACTCTCAGGGTGCAAACTCTCGTCCGAGAGTTTTTAAACTTTTAGTCGAGAGTTTTCCCGCGCGGTAAAATCTAACTCTAGGCGGGTTAAACTAGTTTTAAATTTCTCGTTCGAGAGTTTGAGAAATTTCTCGTCCGACACATTATCTCATCCGAGAGTTTCTTATCAACGAAAAACACAGAAAATTCTACAGTTTTCAGGAACCTGCAACTTTGGAGGGGCAGAACACCTACAAAAAAAAAAAATATATGTCGGACAAAGTACCATTAGATTCATCCTTGAATCTAGTTTCTGATGATATGAGATTTGTGGAGTTTCATTAAAAAATTCAATTTTTTATTAATTTTTTACTAAACTGTGTCACTGTGGAATTTCATTGTTCGAAAAATTGTACTGAATGAACATTCAATAACTTTTAAATGAGGACACCAAAAAATTCAAAAAAATCATGCTGCACTTCCTCTCCTTGTCTACTTCAAAAGGGTACTCTCATTTTTCTTATTGACGATCACATTGAAAAGAAAATCAAAGGATGATAAAATGTACTGAAACATCACTGTTTTTTTGTCTTCGTCCATTTCAAAAAATAATAAAACATAGTGATTTAATCCGAAAATTACCGAAAAATAGTCTGTGCACTAGCGCAATATATGCAGATTATGATGCTATGGTTTTTTTCCAAAAAATGAATAACCTTCCCTAAAAAAAGTAAACGATGATAAAGGACTATTTATGTTTGCCTTAAAATTTCAAGTATATGTAGTTAGTAAACAAGAAATTTACCCCTCTATATGTCAATATTTAAAAAAAAAAAAAATATGGGTATGGAGGTAAGACAATTCTCTACAATTCTTGTTTTTATGTCAAAGCATAATTTGCAATAAAAATATGATTTTAGTGGAGTTGAAGTTGAAAATCATAGAAAATTACAATTTTCAACGTCAAAAAAGGGCAAAAAGTGTTTCCCAACTTCACATTTTCACCTTGTAGAAGTTATGAAAGAAGATGATGTTTCTTCTAGTTTGCACCAACAAACCATTTTAAAAGCTCAAGAACTTCATGATACGATGGCTATGGGAAATGAATAAAGTAAGAGATACATTGAAGATTGGTTTCACTCAATTTTTTTGCAGTATCATTCCATACTTCAACAATTTTTGGCACCATCTTTTCAAGGGAATTTGGCTTCTCATACCCTACTATTTATCAACATGCATTTTTCAAATTTGGGTATGTACATACTAGAGGCCTTATTTCGGAAATGGCTCCACTAGAAATAATCTTATACGTAATAATATTCATTTCCCAATTCATAGTAGGCTAGTGTAGAAAATAAAATAAATAAGGAAATAAAATAAACACATTTTTTTTTTATTTTTGTAAAAATAGTTATTTTTGTTGCAACACACTATGGAAATCAACAACGATGATAAATATTTTAATTTTTTTTGTGTATTTAGATGCATTATATTGAAAATAACAATTCTAAAAACACTAATTTTGTTACCCGATTTTTTTTCTCTGCGCGCTTGACCTAGCCGCGTTGCTTTGAGCTTGTGGCTGCAGGCCTGCCATGGCCCCTCTGGTCGATTCCATGGAGGGGGCCGATTCCCAATCTACGTTCTTAAAAATATTAATATTTACATATTTCCAAATAACATTGTCTCTTAACATCAAGTGACCTAGGATCAAACCTCATGGTAAACCTTAGTGGTTGAATGATCACTCTAACTATGACTTTGATTCTCATTATTACTCGAATTTAATGTTTTTCATTATTATTAAAATTCAATATTTAAACATGAAACATCAATCATAAATAACTATTATAAATAAACTATTTTACTTTAATTTATTTTTATTTTTATTTTTATATAATTAACCAAATCAAAATATTAAACAAAAGCATTATAAAAACTTGATTAAAGCGCTTCTCAACACGATTATTTGTACATTCAAATTCTATTCTACCAGTACCATAAAGATATTTAAAAATAAATCCAACACTAACACCTTAAATGGTTTTAAAAATTAAAACCATATAAAAATAAAGTCATAAATCATTATCAACAAGAATAAATTGAAGAGCAAAATAGCTTAATGAACTATTTTATATACATTTACGAATTTTTTATTTCAACTATGAATTTATGGATAGTGAACATTATTGAACATGATAATTTCATTTGGATTATTTAAGTATGTTTCAGTCAATAGAGAAGTAGCACTTTAGTTCTTTTTAAATGCCAGTCTCTGCCTAATAACAACCCATATGATTCTATAATATCAACGATAACAATTTCAATGGTTTGATAATTTTTGGAATTAAAACACTAATATGATAATCACATTTTTATTTTTTCAAAACTCTGATAAGTCCAACTTAACAATTTTATGAACTTACTTTTGAAGTTTCATATTCAATTTTTTTTAAGTCTCTCTTGATTCAACGCCCTCGCCCATCTCTTTCTAAGTTCATCAAGAAGCTGGATGGTCTGCAAGAGGTTATTCTACCACCTGCTTTGCCAAGAATGCCTGCTCTCTCACTTGCTGAACGAGGGCTTATTGGGCAATTCAATAGCTTATGGCCATCCCCCAAATCTATTCAACACTTGATCTAGAAGAACTGGGTGGACAAAGTTAGTGGCAAAATCTCTATTTGATTTTGTGGGAAAGGATATTACACATTCCATTTTGAAACAAGAGCAGATAAGGACTTAATCTTCAGAAACGACCCTTATTTTATGTACTCCAAAGGGCTGTACTTGAACTAATGGACTCTAGACTTTGATCTAGAGCTAGATGTTCCTAGTGCTATCCCAGTCTGGGTTTGTCTTCCGCATCTCCCGCTCCATTGCTGGGGTGATGACTCGGTTCGCGCCATTGGCAATGCTGTTGGGAAGTACATCAATCGGAGCGAGCCCAAGGACAATATGCAAGACTGTGCGCGTATATGCGTTGAAGTTGATCTCGAAAAGGGTCTCCCATAGGCAATCAAGCTAAAGGTGGATGACTGGACACGTATTCAGCAATTGGACTACAAACAAATTCCATTCAAATGCAAGGTATGTCACGAGTACGGACATTTTGCAAATCATTGTTCTAAAATTGTTAATGATGAAAATGCTCAACCTGAGAAACAATGGGAAACCGTTAAGAAGAAAAATACTGTTGCTGCATCGTTAGCTGAAGCTCCCCCCAAATCATCTCCCTTCAAACCTAACCCTTCCTCCTCCTCGACTCCTCCGCCCTCCCCTCCCAAGAAATCCCTAGAGTCTACCAATCCCTTCTCCTCCATTTCCCTTGAAGATGATCCCCCCATTCCTCCAACTCAGGAGGGCTCTCTTGCTCCTACTCCCCCTTCAAGCCCATCTCCATCATTCTCGCATGACCCTCCTACATCTAGATCAACCAGAAGCTCTTCTAAAGAACACGGTGCCAATCTGGATACTAGCCGAAAAAAAGGACCATGCAGGCGATCCACCAAATAGTAGAGAGAAGAAAATGCCCAAAAAGATATTGCTATGGGTACTCAAAACCCAATAGAATCTTACATCTTGGGACAAAATAGCAAGGAAGCGACACATAAATATCAGGGAGGGCAAGAAACTCTCTGTACCCCTCTCACCCATTGATGAAAGGCCTATCCTGGAACAGTAGGGGATTAGGGAACCCCTCTAAAATCAAAGCTCTAAATGATCTGATAGCTCAGGAAAAACCAGGAATACTAATGTTGCAAGAAACAAAGCAAGGTTACCAAGAAATGAGAGGGATTATTGACCGCCTTAAGCACTATGAAGGAAGTATTTGTGAATCGAGGGGAGCTTCAGGGTGAATCGCCACCCTCTAGAACCACACCACTTGGAAGCACAAAACTGATACATTCAACCAATTCTGGATTAAAGTTGTACTAGAGAACCTCATGAATAGTCAAACAATTGTCATCTATAATTTATATGCTCCAAATCACTACAGGGACAAAGCGCAGTGCTGGAATTCACTTCAAACTGACATTGATGATGAAGAAAGAAGTAACGTTATAATTGGAGGAGATCTAAATCTCATACTCCACGCTAACGAAAAGAAGGGGGGTTGTTTTACACACGATCCCTACAGAACGCAGCTGGAGATTATTATGAAGGATCACGATCTTATTGACGTTTCTCCCAAAAATCGAAGGTTCACATGGAATAATCACAGATTGGGAAAAGCTAATATAATGGAGCGGCTAGACAGGATACTGGTGAATATCTCCCTCCTCTCCTCCTTCTCCATGGCATACTCTGTTGTTCTCCCCTTCGTAGCTTCAGATCACTACCCCACAATGCTAACACTTCAAACTCACTGCTCTTTAGGTCCCATTCCATTTAAGTACAGCCCGCTGTGAAGAAATTTTCCCATTGTTAATCAGATTGTCAAACATACATGGTGCTAGCACATTGAAGGATCGTCGGGTTTTATTTGGGAAAGCAAACTAAAAAGGACCAAAAGCGCCTTAAAAGACTGGGCACGAAATCACTATAACGAGTCGAAGAAAGTGAAAGCTAAAATCAAAAAAAAATTGGAGTAGATCCATAGCACTATAGAGGAACAAGGTCTATCCCAAGAATCCAAAGCCAGAGAATGTGACCTTTACTTCCATATCTATCATGCTAATCATATGGAGGAGAAAAAATGGAGAATCAAATCTCTTCAGTTGTGGCTGCAAGGAGGGGACAAAAACTCCACCTTTTTCCATAAGCAGACTACAGTCAGAAAAATTAGGAACAATGTCACTTCCATCACTGATGATGAAGGCCAACTTCAAACCTCCCAAGATGCTATTAAAAAGGCTGCCTCAAAACATTATAGCGTGCTCTTAACTGAAACCAAATAAGCTGAAGACTACTCAAATCTACTTCAATATCTTCCCACAGAAATCAGTGCAAAAATTAATGCAGATATCACCAAGGATATAGAAGAAGAAGAATTTCAAGGAGCCATTTGGGCTCTTGATCCAGACAAGGCACTTGGCCCAAATGGCTTCCCCATAATTTTTTATAGATCTCACTGGGGGACTATCAAAAAATATCTTATCAAGAAGATAAAATGGATCCAACGCAAGAATAAAATCGGAGGCTTCAATAATGCCACTCACCTCGCCCTTCTCCCTAAAGAAAATCGACCCTCAACCTTCTCTCGTTTTCGGCCCATTTCCATCTACAACTCCTCATATAAAATCTTTTAAAAAATCATAGCCACCCACCTCAAACCTATCCTTCCCTCACTCATCTCTGAGAATCAAGGAGGCTTCTTAGCCAATAGACAAATTTCTGACTCCATTCTTCTTGTGCAAGAGGCTATACATTCTAGCCAAGTTAGAAAAGAAAAAGATTTCATTCTAAAACTAGACTTAGCCAACACTTTCAATCGAGTAAGACACTCTTTCCTTCTTGTTGTTCTAAAGAAAATGGGATTTTCCTCACCCTTCATCAACCTTGTCCAAACATGGATCTCTGGCCCTTGGATCTCCCCCCTTATCAATGGCAGACCAGGGCCTTCCTTCCAATATTCTCGAGGATTATGTCAACGCTGCCCCCTTCCCCCCTACCTCTTTATCTTGATGGCTGAATCCTTCAGCAGGGCCCTTGACCACAAATGTTGCATCGATCTTATCATTGGCATTAAATTTTGGAATGGAGTCAAAAACATAAACCATTCTCAGTTTGCTGATGACACCTTGTTAATGGGAGGAGCCTCCAACATTATAGCTTGCCAGTTCAAAACACTCTTAGATAGATTTATGAGTTACTTCGGAGGCATGATCAATCACCTTCAGAGCTGCATTTATGGTTGGAACGCAACTGCTCAAACTCTTCAGAGCATTGCCAACATTTTTGGGGTTCCTTGTAAATTAGATTGGGGGAATTTCTCTTACCTAGGAATGCCAGTGAGTGTGGGTTCTCTGAAAGCTGAAATTTGGGACACTATTATTGACAAAATGAAAAGGAAAGTGTAGCAATGGGGCTCCCTCTGGCTTAACCCAGGAGGATGCCCAATCCTTCTGAAATCTGGCCTTTCTTCACTACCCTTGTATCAATTCACGCTACTGCAAGATCCAGCTAGTTTTCACCACAAAGTGGAAGCCATCCTCCATCACTTTCTCTCGCAAGGGGGAAAAACTGAAAGAAAGAAATACAACCTCATAAATTGGAAACAGGTTGTTCAATCCTATGAATATGGAGGCTGGGGATCAGATCTCCACAGCTACTAAACCTGGTATTCGGTGGCAAGATAGTCTAGAGGCTCATCAATGGAGACTCTGCTTGGTGGAAGAATGTGTTGGAAGTCAAATATCTAAACTCTCTGAGGCATCTTCTATTAGATCATGATATACCTCTCAGAGCCTACACCAAAATCTGGGGGATGTGTAAAAAATCAATACCCATCATCGCTTCAAACACTTCAAAGGTCCCCAAGGGGGGCAACAGCACCAGATTAGGAACTGATAAAATAATGGGCCATCAACCCATCAGCAATAGGCCCGGAACCCAGCAAATACTCTCTTACCTTGGCAACAAAGGGATTCACAATCTGAATCAGATATCCAAATGGGATATTCACACTCATCTCTGGACAGAATGGCAATTCCCCGATATTCCTGAAGAGCTACGTTCTTGCCTGGATAATCTGCAGGCTCATCTCCATGGCATTGCACCCACCAAACAAAATGATGAGGATTGTTTCTGCTGGGACCCTTCAGGCACTAGCTATATAGTCAAAGTCGCCTACCAAAAAATCTGTAACAGAGATCATCTGATGCCCAAATCGTCACATTGGAAAACTGTCTGGAAATCAGAGACCCTCCCCAAAATTAAATTCTTCATTTGGATTCTCTTAAAAGGGAAAGTGCTTACTTCTGATAACCTAAAAAAACGCGGTGTTTTTGGTCCTTCCCACTGCCCAAATTTTCACGCAGCTGAGGATACTATTCAGCACCTTTTCATAAATTTCTCCTTCACCACTGCTTGTTGGAAAGAAGCCTTCCAGCAGGATAATCTCCCCTGGGGTTCCCAGAGCACCATTGCCGAGCTCTTACACTCATGGAAGAAGAATAATGTGGCAAGAAGGGTCTGGAACACTCTTCCTTACACCATGTTGTGGTGCATATGGCTAGCATGCAATCAAATAATATTCAAAGATAAGAAAATCGACATCAAAAAGATATATAACAAGGCAAGAGGACTCACTCTGGAAACTATAGCTGTCAACTGCCAATGGAACATTGACACGGTTGGTCTCTTCGTTGAAGAACATAATTACATAGGAAGTATGCTCGATCAGAGCAACAAGGACCTCTGTAATGGACAACACAGAAATGACATCAACAACAATCAAACTTCTAGCAGCAGTTGGAAAATCAGAATGAAGGACAAGGAGTTTGCATTCTGGTTAAAAAGCTGCAACACACACTATCTATTTTTTGATGGAGCCTCCAAGTTAAATCTTGGTAAGGCTGGGGTGGGTGGAATCATTTGTAACGCCAATGGAGACATCATCCTTGCTTACGAATGGGGTTTAGGCCCCCTCTCCAATAATAAAGCTGAAGCTCTCGCTCTGTACCAAGGTCTTATTCAGCTCCAAATCCTTGGCATTCGCACAACAACAGTGATCAGAGATTCGGCAATCATCATCAGCTTAATGGTCCACAAGCGAACAACCACCTATTTACCACTCCAGCAAATTATACATCAATGTCATGAACTCACCCAGAAAATGCAGGAAGCTCGATTTATCCATGTCCTTCGTTCCCTCAATAAGGAGGCTGATGCTTGTGCAAACAGAGCTTTCTCCAAACCTTTGGGCACTCTCAGCAGAAACGCCTTCGAATCCTTTTCTTTTCTACCATGATTTGGAAAATTCCACTCAGTTTTTCTACAGAGGCAGCAATATTCCAAGAATTCGATGGCAACCAGAAATACACTATGGGCAACAATGAGCCCAGTCTCAGCTCAGCAAATTCAGGATCTACAGGCCTTGAAGGCGACCTATTACAGGATTCATAGGTTCTAAAGTCAACATCGCATTCGCATGTTTTACAAATGTAGTTTTCTATTGTCACAGTTTGTTCGAATTTACACTAGATCAACCTTCTCAACAATCAAGTACAACCGGAGTGCAAAGGAACTTGGTCTCCCTGATGTTCCCCTCTTTCTCTTCTTTCATGCTTATAGCCCTGTAACAATGGAGCTTAGACTCCCAATTCCCTCTTTTTGAATAAAAACAGCACCCGATTATGTCAAAAAAAAAAAAAATTCTAAAAACACTTATATTCATTTTTATCACCAATATGGAAAAATTGTTTGAATATCATTTTTTTGGCTTGCGGGCTTGATCAAATTTCTGAAAACAGAGTTGGGACTGTCATGTTTTGGGGGACCAAAAGTGAATATTTTTAAAACCTATTGATATCCTAAGTAGCCCTTGACTTCTACTTTCCAATACAATTTGAATCACTCCATTTGAATTTGAAACGAAAAAGTTAGAACCAAAACATTGATAGGGTATCTAGTAGGCAGCTCAAGAACAGAGTTGGGACAGTGAGTTTTTTGAGGCCTAAATGGCTATATTTTTAAAACCTATTTCTATGGTAAATTCCTCTATGAATATAGTTTACAACTCAATTTGAATCACTCGATTTCCATATTGTATGAGGAATTTATGACCAAAATACTGACTTCTTATCATAAATCAGCACTCTTGAAACTATGTTTTCTCGGTTGTTCACTAGCATATTTGACCCATCAATTCTTATTGTATTCAAAACCTGTTTATATTGGAGATCAATTAATGAATCTGATTTCATTTCCAATTTTAATCAGCTTAATCCATCATTAAACGAATAATTTATGCTTGAAATATCAACTGTGGGTATGAGCTGCAAAATCGAAAATGACTTTATTATGCAAGTTGTTCTAAGAAAATTTAACATACCATTATATGGAATTTTTAAAACATGTTTCTATTGGAGACATATCTCTGAAGTCAATTTCATTTGGATTTAGAATCACTCAAATCAGATGAAAAACAAAGAATTTATAATTGAAACACTGTTGGTTAGCATGATTGGCCACTGCTCTCCCGCAGGTAATAAATTAATTTTACTTTGTCCATGGATTTGTTCTACAGAGTAACTACTTGTTAGTTTTTTCATAATTCTTGGATTAGGGGAGCCATGCACCTCTCATTCTCCATGATTTAATTTTTTATTGTAGGTAGGCACTCATTTTTTGCAGGTCTTAGCAGAACAAAGGAGGTCAATTTATGGACGAGCGATTATCGAAAGAAATTTTAATGAAACAAGGACATTTCATCCAGTTCATTACCTAATAGATTCATAAAAAGAAGAAATGACGAATTGGTTTCCATTTGAAGATTCATGTCACTGCTGCCAAAACATTTTTCAAAAAGATTGATATTCCCTTAGGAAATAACGTCATAGCTGTTGTAACTTAATAAAGTGTTCTTTCTTTTCTGATTTCTTTCAATTTTTTGTTTCAGGTGTTGATCCCTTCAAATTTTAGTTTTCACTCCATTGGAAATTGAACAATAAGGACCCCACCATGCAAGTTTCCGGAGACAATTCTTCGGCAGCACAAATTCTGTAAAAAATTACTTTTTCTTTAAGACATGTAGATAAATTTTCCTTTCTAAGTTGATTGGATTTGCTTGACAATGGATTTTTTCTTTCCTCTATTTTTTTCTTTTTCTGTTCTACGTGCATTTTCTTTGTTGTTCCCTATAGGGAACAACAATTTTTTGTGTGCTATTATTTTTCATGTTGTTCCTCTTAAAGAACAGATGTCGTTCCTCTTAAGAATCAGTGTGTTTGTGTGTTTATTTTTGTTGTTCCTTTCAAAAGGAACAACATTTCCGTTGATTGTTTTTGTTGTTCCTTTTCGAAGAAACAACATTTTTGTTGTTCCTTTCAAAAGGAACAACACTTTTGCTGCATGTTTTTTCTGTTCCTTTCCAAAGGAACAACATTTTTCCCACTTGTTTTGTTGTTCCTTTCAAAAGGAACAACATGTTTTTGCCAATTGTTTTTGTTGTTCCTTTTGAAAGGAATGACATTTTTGCTGATTGTTTTTGCTGTTCCTTTCGAAAGGAACAACATTTTCGCAAATTTTTTGTTGTTGTTCCTTTCCAAAGGAACAACACTTTTTGAGTGCATTTTTCTTGTTTTTAAACAACATTTCTAGGACTTTTCTGAATTCTTCATGACTCTTTGAAAGAAAAACATACAATTTATGCAAGGATACACAAATTAGAGGTTACTGGAATCAGCAAATCAATAGAAATTGACATTTCTAAGAAATTGTTTTGTAGTGATAAGAAAAAGGAAAGGACACAACCATCTCTATGGCAGATGGAGGATAGGCGGTCTCATCAAGAGCCAGCCTACCATGATCATAAGAGAGAATTGAAGTGGCATTCCCATTATGGCCACCACACCAAGGATATGATCCAATGGACAACTCAGAAAAATAAAAATTCCTTGGAACAGAAGCAATCATCACGAGCCGGCCTACCCACCTTTCACTCCTTCCTGGTGAATGGCATTGTGATTCATCTAGTTCCCAAGCCAGCACAGTGGCCTCCATCATGACATCACACAGCACTTCCCTAGGCATTAATAAAGGATAATGGTTCCAAGGGTGAGAAATCAACTTTGTCAAGGTTATAGACACCTGTGGGCAACAGAGCTCTGTTGATGGTATTAGAGTCATATTTTTCACAAATCAATAGTAACGATAAACCCTTTTCTTATATATTTATCTAATATCAAATGAGAGTATCCTCTTAAACCCTTTGTTCAGAACCTCTTATGCATGAAATCTATTTATAAATCGATCATAATGGTTTATGTGGATAATGACCGCATAAGTATATTTTTCACATCAGTTGTCCTTTTCTTTGAATCATTACATAAACATTTCAATATCTACTCATGATTTCAAAATATGGATTGATTTCAGTAATGCATAATTTGTTAATCATATCATAAGTATGTATGTCTTTCCATGTTGTACAATTGTTATGCAGTACATTATTTTTCTATTTACCGATCGTGGGCGACCTATCATCTTTCAAGGGGGGCACGGATGCCTTTTAAATATGCCTGCATGTGGGTCGAATCCCAATATTCATACTGCATTTCTACAGAATTTTTCTGATTGAACTTTTGACATACATCTTATCTGTTGCTCTTCAAAATTAACATTGTGGATTCCAGAAAATTGGTTGCACAATCATGATTTGTTTACAGGAGCACAAAAAGTATCTGGGGGAAATTCTATTTGCAGCACGACCACACTATTGCAACTAACAGCAAATGCTCGCGCAACTCACGAACACGTACAATTCTTCAGACATGATGTCCTTAAATGGATTCCACCTTTTGCATCACTTTCAGTATCTACTCAGCCTACATCAACTTCAACAAAGGCCAGTCCCTACATGTCATTCCACATTTTTTTTTCGGAGGTAACACTTGAGGTAAAATAGCATAACTTTTTGATTTATTATGAATTTAGAAGAATTTCATGAAAATCCATTGAGCATTATTTATCATCATTCATTCGACATCTTTACCACTTCCCATTTTTTAGAGACATATCATCTTTCAGTTTGGGGGAGTGTTGCTTTATTTCATTTCTTTCTTATGACCATGTCAATAATATTCTTTATCATCCATTGATATTCTTATTCATTCTCAACACCTCCCTTATTCCATGTTGTTTTACACCAAGCATCGATTTCAACATATTGTAGCAACCACCTCTCTTTGTCTTCTAGCATTGCATGAGGACATGTTAATTCTTCAGTTTGGGAGAGGAATTTCTACACATGATGGATGTTTTCTACTTTATTTCTCATTTAAGGCATACAATTTCATTTTTAAACAGTGCAAAAATTGATTTGCATATATCTTTAAAACTATGAACTGAATTTTTTGATTTCTGGATAACAAAGAGGTATCATTAAAATACACAAACCCAAATAATTTCACACTAAATTAGTTCATAAAATTTCAAAAATTATGCACTATCACCTACAACCATTTTGTTTATATCTCATGATCCAAGCATCAAAACGATCTAATTTTTGAGAAAATGGTTAATGAAGTTTGTTGTTACTTATGCCACATTTTTTTGCAACTTCACATACATATAGTTGAATGTCAACTATAAAAATTGTTACGCCTTCATCAATATTGCTAAAATTGAATATTCATTATTTGAGGAAAAATTCATTTGTTCCATCCATTTCATCAATTGGGATGAACAATTGTTTTGCTTGGTTAACACATGGATTTTTTCTTTGGGCTACATGAGGACATGCAATATATTCATTTATGGGTTGCATGAGGGCATGCAATATATTCAGTTTGGGGGTATGTTGAGCCGCTAATATGACCACTTTTTAACATCTATTTCATCCATTTCTACTCTTCTTTATCATGTAATTTATCATAATTTATCATATAAATCCATTTTATAATTATTTATGCTCTTATGGATAAATATTATTTCTTCTCCTTTATTTTTATTAAATTGATGATTATTATGCATAATTTTATCAATGATGGTTTATTAATATATTTTGTAACAACACTCACCATTTTAGCCTCCAAGATATTTGCTAAATTGCATATTTTATCTCCAGCACATCATTCAATATTCCAACTTAGAAATTCACTGGAATATGAAGTGACAGTTTTGCGGTTGATATTCTGGGCAAATGGAGAAGAATCTGGAAAATCCGGAACATGGATTTTGTCCAGAACGAACCGAATTAACTTTTTGAAAGAATGATTTTCCCAAATTCGGCATGTATTGAGAGAAATGAAAGGTTATTTGAGAATGATTTTCTCATATTTACTGTTGCGACCGTTTTCCAAATTATCTTAGCTGCAAGTCCAAATTCGGCTTGTTCCTGTTGAAATATTGATGGAAATATATTTTCTTGCTGATCAAGTTGTTGGGGACAATAAAATATTGTTATAAGGGATCACATTTACTATTTAATTTCTCCTCTTTCTGATTATAAAAGGAGAACATGTATTATGTATTGGGATAGTGATTTGATGATTATGGAATTTCTTTTGTAACTCTGTAACTCCTTAACTCTCATGATCTAAGAGCAACTACTGTAAACGTTGTTTATGTCTGATTAATACAAGATCTTGTTGCCCTTTAATTTCTTAACTCTGGAGTAAAGCCCAACAACGTTTCACTGGTAGTTACATGCCCGACCCTTGTGAATCGATCCGTTGTTTGTATCATTACCTTCCAATTATCATCGTGTGATAGTTTGTATTTTTTTCATTACATTTGCAAGTTAATTGGTTTGTTGTTTCATTAATTTGATATCAGTGTGTTATATTAACGAATCATGTTGTTGTTCCTGTATTATTTAACAAGAATCTTAATTCTGTATAATTTATCTTGTTATACCTTAATAAAGCTTCACTGTTCTATTTCCATTATTGTTTCATTCCATTTGTTGTTCCAATTGATTGATGTTCTATTTGACTGTTGTTCATTTGCAGATTGTTGTTCAATAGAATTTTCCATTCAATTCCATTAGTTAAGAGTTTGTTGTTCATATTGATTAAATAGGATTTGTTGTTCAATTCCTTTGATTAAAATTTGTTGTTCGTTTACATTTCTGTTCAATTCTAGAGTTGTTGTTCATCTCAGTTGATTAATTGAAAAGAGTTTGGTTTTGAGAGCTTTCCTAGTTTCCTTTCATTAAAAACACTTAATTCAAGATTTATTTCCATTCAATTTCTTTAAAACCTGATCATCAACTGTAAAGAATACTGGTTATTTCTCCCACGTTCTCAACTTGACTATCTTGTTGCATCAATTTCTAGAGGAAAGAGTTATCATTACTGTATCCTTGATTGATGTTTACTAAGTGAATGATTAGATTTCAGAGCATTTGAGTTTATGTTATTGTAGTTAGATTTCTTTTCCAAGCATCCATTTAATCTTGTATTTAGAATATCGTACTACATATTACAAGGAATTACTCTTAGATTGAATTGTAGCCTCAGACAGAGTACACTCTTGAAATAAAAATTCGTTCCTAGATTGATAATTAATGTGAGATAAATAGGTGTTAAAAAGATACCTTTTATACCTCAACAAACTCAATGTTGTAAAAGATCATTGTATTGGAGCACTATAATTGTTTTGAGCCGGGCATCAATAATAAAGAGACTATTCAAAGGATTCATGAGCTATGTTAATGGCGATGTTCTTTCCTCTGTGTTAATGTTTTCCTCCAGTATCTTTTCATGCTGTGCATCAGTTTCTTCGATTACAAAACATAAGTTTTAGATTAAGATTTGTTGAGAGAGAACCTTAATTATGTTTTTTATTGTTATCTTAATGTTTTCCTCTCAAGTATAGTTAAAGTATTATTAACTTCTCTTTAGCCATTACTGAACTCACTGCTTTCTTTCATCTCATATTCACACTCGCAGTAAGATCCAGTCTGCATAGTTAGCTTTCCTATGAATTCTTTTTGAAAACGTTGATGCACAATTCAGCCTCTTATGACTCCACAGCCTAATGGGTTAAGCTTCATAGATTTGTCTGTCCAACCACCCAACCAATCAAAACCATCAGTTCTCATAATCTCTATAACTAGCCTAATATCAACAATTATAATCATCAAGCTAAATCATAAAGAACAGAGAGACCCCTCTTTGAGTCTAGGAAGGCTAGGTCTTGGACTCCAAAGTAGTTTGATGTTGTCTCCTCTCATTTTTTCTTGCCAATATTACAAATTATAGAGGGCTAACATATTGCATTCAAAGATAGAATTGAGTTCAATGAGGCTAGATCATTATAGGAGGCTATCCATATAGTTAAGAATTTTTATGGGCTATCGAGGTGTATACCATAAACCAAGCGATATTGGAGTGGTAATGATAAGAATAAATGAAAATTGGACAATAAGAGAACAAGGCCTAAAGATACATGTAACAAGGAAAATGTTGCCCCACCTAAGCAGTTCAATACATCTAGTAGAGAAGAGGGATTTTGAGCTGAGGAGTAGAATAAGGATGAGGGTTAGAAGTCTGTATAGTGTTAGACTTGTGGCAATGATAACCATAGGAGATATTTTACTCAACATCAAGGTAGAAGACCACAGATCTACAGTGCGCATGAGGCACAAACAATGGGATATGTTGGGCATAATATTTTTCAGATTTATGCAGATGTGGATAGCATGGAGGAAGATCATCAGGACTCTATCATTCACATGGAAGGTAAGCTTTGTAATAAACTTGTTTTAATTTTTATTGACCCTGGACCTAAATATAGTTATATTAATTCTGGCCTTGTTGATAAATGTGGTTTGAGTGAGTGATGACGACAAAACTGAAAGTCGACACCCTAAGGAGAGCTGGTCTCTTTCCATAGCTCTGTCAGCATTTCTCTCGATTAACTTAGTTTTCCTCCAAGTGGTCTTCTTTCTTTTCTTGGAAATTTATTTATCAATTTCGAAGAAATTGAAAAATAAACAAATACTCTGCAACCCTTGAAATTAAATTATATCTCCGAAATTTATATTAATAGCCCAATACTTTCTGAATAAATGACTTTGTAATAGACCTTCGGCTCTGGGGCCGCATATACAATCAATGGCCCAATCAAATGCTCGCACCATAACTTGGTTATCCTTCATTCATCTTCCAAATGCGACCACCATCCGATGGCTTCCCTCCAGATCGACAGCATTCAACGATATCACACGGCCTCCCTGGTTTAACGTTAGTGTGTGATGGCGCACGGAAAAGCAGTTTTCGCAGTCCCACCGTGTGCTATGTGTCGACCATTAAATGGAATCACTCCCAAATTGGAAATACCACTCACTCCACAAAAGCGGTGTGATATGGGCAGTTCAGTTAGTAAATCCACTCGTGGTTTCGGAGGAGTGATTGACCACGGTTAATCACCTCCCCTCCTATGCTCTCCGTTTGCTAACTCGGCCAGTCCTCGGGTCAAGATTCCGATAGCAAAACAATTCTATCTCTGTGTAAGTGGGGTTTGCACTATCATTAAACAAAGTTCGACAACCACAAATTCCCTACACAGACCTCGCCTACGGTCGGGATTTAGTTCACAGAACTTGTTTGAAAAATTCGAGAGACCAATAGACAAAGGGATGTAGAATCTATACAATATTTCAAATCAGTAATTATATATGCACATACTTAAATTGCTTAACAATTAAACAAATTTCCTCACAAATATCAACTCGAGACAATTTGATAATCAATGGCAACTGAAATTCATTCAACCAGAAGAAATTGCTTGATACACAGATTTTTTTCTGCAGAAATCTCTCCCCCCTTAATGCATCTGAGGGATAGAATTTATATACATTACCATGTGTTTCTTCGGTTCCTCGATGAGGACCATTTAGAAAATAAAAAGCCTAATTACAATAACTCAACTAACTTAAACATGACAGATGGATCTAATCTAACTATTCGACTTCTACAAATTCTAACTAATCTAAATGAAACAGTCAGCTGAGGTATTGACACCTAGTTGTTACAATTCAAATGTTTTTGAACCCTCCTAGCCACAACATGTGGAAAAAACCTCCTACATTGCTGGCTAGTGTCTAATGCCCCTGCATCAGACTCTCAAGGGAAATTTTCTTCATAGGCTCCTTTCCATGAGCTCTTCCACTGATCTGCCTATCCTCTGCAACATTCCTTCATTCATCCAAGTGGCATATTCCTCTGGCTTGTCCATCCATTTTATTAAGTGCTGAAAGTACTCTTGTCCTGTGGTCTTCCTGAACACTCTTTTTTCCAATATCTTCTCTGGTTGTAATGGTTGTGCTGGAGGTAGCTGCTCTTTCCACTCAATCTGTTCCTTGTCTGCGGATCTTTCTTTTACACCATCATCTTCATGCTTGTACAAATCTGTGACATCAAAAATGGGAGATATTCCAACATCACGAGGTAATTCAATCTCATAAGAATTTTTAGAAAAATTTCTAAGTATCTTGCATGGCCCAATCTTTTTGAACTTCAATTTTTTATACTGCTTCTTCAGGAATCTCTCCTTTCTCAAGTGCGCCAAAACCAGATCTCCTACTTCAAAATGGACTTCTTTTCTGCTCAAGTCTACTTTGCCTTTGTATTTGATGCTGCTACCTCGTAGTTGTCGTTTCACTTGTTCATGTATGGCCTGGATCTCTGAAGCAAATTCCTCACCATTTGCGCTCCTTAGCTCTACCCTTCCCAGGTTTCTTAACTCTGATATTCCTCTGGGGTGCATTCCATAAACAATATGGAATGGACACTTCCATGTGCTTCTGTTTGGTGATTCATTGTATGCATACTCTGCCTAGGGAAAAATATGGTCCCACTGCTTGGGATGCTCTCCTGCAAGACTTCTCAACAAATTTCCCAGGCTCCTATTCACTACCTCAGTTTTTCCATCAGTCCGGGGATGATAAGCTGAGTTGAAACTCAGTTTGGTACCAAGTTTCTTCCACAGTGTCCTCCAAAAATGGCCCACAAACCTAGTGTCTCTGTCTGAAACAATACTCTTGGGCAACCCATGCAATCTAACAACTCCTTTGAAAAACAAGTTAGCAACCTGGGTGGCATCACTAGTTTTATAACATGGAATAAAATGTGCCATTTTGGAAAATCTGTCCACCACAAAAAAGACTGCATCATTCCCTCTCTGAGTCTTGGGAAATCCTAGAACAAAATCCATACTCACCATGTCCTAAGGCCTGTCTAGAATAGGCAAGGGAGTGTACAATCCTGCGTTCTAGCTCCTTCCTTTGGCATATTGACAAATTTTTCAATTCTTCACAAACTTGTCCACTTATTCTCTCATCTTAAGCCAATAATAGAAGTGACTTAGCTGCTCATAATTTTTATCAGTACCAAAGTGTCCAGCAAGTCCACCACTATGCTTCTCCTTGATCAAGTTTTCTCTCATGGAACATTTTGGTACACACAGTTGGTTTCTCTTGAATAACAAGTCTTCTCGCAAGAAATAATCCAACCATTGGCTTCTATCTGTTAGAATAGGGTTACAACATGCCTCAAATGCTTCCTTAAAATCTGAATCTATTTTGTACAATTCTTTGAGAAAATCAAATCCTACAACTTCAAAATTAGTTTCTTGAACAAGCATGTGCCTCCTACTCAAAGCATCAACTACTTTATTTGCTTGGCCACTTATGTGTTTCAAAACAAAGTTAAAACCTTGGAGATACTCAACCCATTGGGCATGCTTATGATTCAACTTGGGCTGTTGTACAATATACTGCAAAGCATGATTATCAGAATATAGTACAAATTATTTTGACATCAAATAATGCCTCCACTTTTTCAATGCCTGAACAATTGCATAGAATTCCTTCTCATAAGAGGAATACTTTCTTCTGGTGTCATTTAGCTTCTCACTGAAATAGGCTACATGCCTATCATCCTGACTCAACACAGCTCCAATGGCTTCCCCACTGGCATCACACTTTACTTGAAACGGTTTAGTAAAATCAGGCAGAATCAAAACAGGCTTCTTAGTTATCTTTTGCTTCAAAAGTTTAAAGTTTCTTTCTGCTTCAGCAGTCCACTTAAATGGCTATTTGATATTTTTTATTCTCTCAATGATGGGTGCATTAATCTTACTGAATTCTCTTATAAATTTCCTATAAAAACTAGCAAGTCCATGGAAACTTCTTACCTCAAAAACATTTTTGGGTGAAGGCCACTCCTCAATTGCCTTAACCTTTTTTAGGTCCATCTTCAATCCTTTTGCAGAAACAACAAAGCCTAAATAAACCAACTCTTCTTTCATAAATGAGCATTTCTTTAAATTTATCAGCAGTTTCTCTTGGTGCAGCTTCTTCAAGACATGATTAAGATGCCTTAAATTTTCTTCTCTAGTTCTGTTGAAAACTAATATATCATCCAGATACACTATCACAAATTTACCAATGAATTATTTCAATACTTCATTCATAAGTCTCATAAAAGTACTAGGTGCATTTGACAACCCAAAAGGCATGACCATCCACTTGTACAGTCCTTCATTTGTTTTAAAGTCAGTTTTCCACTCATCACCCTCTCTTATTCTAATCTGATGGTATCCACTTTTTAAAGCTATCTTTGAAAAATATTTAGCACCACTCAAACGGTCCATCAAATCCTCAACTCTGGGCAAAGGGAATCTGTACCTGATTATGATCTTACTGATTGCTTTGGAATCAGCACACATCCTCCAGCCTCCATCTTTCTTTGGGCTCAATACAGCTAGTACTGCACATGGACTTAAACTTTCTCTGATCAGTCCCTTGTCCACCAATTCCTATACTTGTCTCCTGATTTCCTCATTTTCTGTGGGAGTCATTCTGTAGGCTGCCTTATTTGGCAGATTTGAAATAGGGATAAAATCTATCTGATGGCTGATCTTTCTCACATGTGGCAGCTCATCAGGTAAATCATCCACAACAATGTCGCAATAATTGTCTAACATCTCTTGGATCTCTACTGGAAAATCAGAAATCTTTGTAGAAGTAAGAACTACCTTAGGCTTGAAAACTAAAGCAAAACTTACCTCTTCTTCTTCTATCTACTACAGATATTCCTTCCCGCTCAGCAACAAGGTCTTTGGATCAATCACGATGTTGGATGGCTCTCCTTCTTCCATGGGTATCAATGTATGGTGTACCCCATCATTGAAGAACTTGTACGTGTTCTTCTTGCCATCATGCACCGCTGCTCTATCAAACTTCCAAGGTCTACCCAGCGGTATATGACACACATCCATGGGAATTACATCACACAGGACCTTATCTTTGTATTTTTCCATTTGCAGTTCTATCTCACACTGTTCTTTTACAACCAGCTGGTGCCCTTTATGCAGCCAGGACACCTTGTAGGGAGTTGGATGCTCCGTTGTCTTCAACTTCAACTTTTCTATCACCTCAGTGGAAACCAGATTGTCTATGCGGCCACTATGAATGACTAGCTGGAAGCATTTCCCTTGGACTTTGCATATGCTCCTAAACAAAGTATTCCTTTGTGCAGGTTCAGTGACCTCTTTGTTTTGCTTCAACATGACCTTATTAACCACCAAGGACTCTCCCCTCTCTGGTAGAATTTATTCTTCAATTGCTACTTATTCTCCAGCCTGGGCAACAAAAAAATTTCTTGGGCCAACACCCACATTCTCTGGGCACTCATAGTGCTTATGTCCGACTTGCTGACATCTATAGCACCTCAAATCTCTACCTTTGCCTCTGTCTATGCCTCCTCTTCCTTTTCCTTTGTAAGAACCCCCTCTAACCCTTGCATCCTCCTCTATAGATGCATTCTGAGGTGAGCTACTATTAGCTCCATCCCTGGGTGTAGTAGGCTTTCCACTACCACCCTGACTTCCCTTTCCACAGAAAGTACCTCTCTTCTTGGCAGACTGCTTCCTCATGAGTTTATCCTCTGCTTTCAAGGCCATCTGGTAGGCCTCTTCCACTATCTTAGGAGACAGAAGACCAATATCATCTTGGATATCCAGCTTGAGACCATTCACATATCTAGCAGTCTTCTCTGGTGTGTTCTGAAATTTCCCAGCTCTTATGCTTACTCTATAGAATTCCTATGTGTATTCCTTTACTGTCAGCAACCTCTATCTCAGGTTCTGCATTTGCCTAAACAATTTCAGCTGATAATCACTAGGCAAGAATTTACCTTTTAATTTAGGCATCATTCTGGTCCATATCTTGATAGGTTTCTTTCTAACTCTCCTCCTTTCTGCCTGCACTCCATCCCACCAAAGTGTAGCATGTCCCTTCAGCTTTGTTACTGTAAACTTGACCTTCTTATCTTTTCTTATTTCTTCATAGTCGAAGCACTTTTTCATTTCGTTAATCCAGTCCACCAGCTCCTCTAGATTCATTCCTCCTGCAAAACTCGACACTTAAATCCTGGGCTTAACTACAGACCCCAGAACAGTTCTAAGGAGCCTCAAGTCAGGAGGAATCTCAACGTTTTCTTTAGCTTCTTCTATTTTAGGTTCACTGATGTCTTCGGGATCTATGGGCTGTCTTCGCTCCATGGCATCCATTCTGTATTTGAACCTCTGTAAAATCCCCAACACCTCTGCATTGGCAACAGGTCTCCTTCTGCCAGCACCTCTACCAACTCGGATTGCCATGTCAGTTCTTTGCAAAAACAACTCAAAAATGGCTCTGATACCACAAATGATGGTGACAAGACTGAAAGTCGGCCCCCTAAGGAGAGCTAGTCTCTTTCCGTAGCTCTGTCAGCATTTCTCTCGATTAACTTAGTTTTCCTCCACGTGGTCTTCTTTCTTTTCTTGGAAATTTATTTATCAATTTCGAAGAAATTGACAAATAAACAAATACTCTGCAACCCTTGAAATTAAATTATATCTCCGAAATTTATATTAATAGCCCAATACTTTTTGAATAAATGACTTTGTAATAGACCTTCGGCTCCGGGGCCACATATATAATCAATGGCCCAATCAAATGCTCACAACGTACCTTGGTTATCCTCCGTTATCTTCCGAATGCAATCACCGTTCGATGGCTTCCCTTGAGATCGACGACGTTCAACGATATCACGCGGCCTCCCTGGTCGAACGTTAGCATGTGATGGTGTTACACCATTTTTTGGTCATCTAACCTATTATCATTAGATGGACCCAAGTACACCATGTAAAACCAATTTTACGCTAAGTAAAATTGCCTTCACTATGTTAAATAACTTAATAAACCACATTTATTAGGTTATTTATGGTCCAAACAGGAAACCCCAAAAGGAAATATTAAACAAACTTATATTTGTTTGATTTTCCTCATGGAATAATTAATTAAACCTTAATTTAATTATTATTCCCAGTCATGTTTAACCCAAAAACAAAGAAACTAATTAGATAAACCTTTATTTATCTCATTATTTTCTAGGAATAATTATTTAAATCTTATTTAGATAATATTCCTTGTTAAATATGACCCAATCACCCACAAATAATTAAATAAATCATTATTTATTTAATTATCTTTCAACCACTTCCTTAATAATTAAATAAATCATTATTTATTTGATTATCTTCTAACCGCTTCCTTAAAAAGATAAATAAATCATTTATTTATTTATTTTTGACAAATTAAGGGATTTGACCCAAGTCAAATACCTTTTCCCTCCAACAAATATAATAAAATATTCCATAAAAAGTGGATCTAGATCTGGTTAACCCATGTACCAAGATCTAGAATGACCCAATATTTTGTTATAAATAGGAGGGTTTTTCCTACCATTCTTCACCTTTTGTTGCCTATTAGATCACTCTGGATCTATACACTTGGTCACATTTTTCTACCATTTGCTGTGAGAGCTCCCTTTGAGTTCCATTCTTTGTGTGGGTTTTATACACCAACAAGAGAGAGAGATTTTAGATCTGAAGTGCTGAGGACTTCCAAGAACCCATCCCACTGAGGAGAATTGGATACGCCTTCTTGTTTTCCTCCCAGGTGCCCGATTAATACAAAAATTCTTTAAAAAATTGTTCTTGTATTGTCTATTGGTATATGGAGCAAACCCTTATTTTTTATGCTTAATATCTTTCCATGCATAGATCTGGTTTTTGCAGCTCTTTTATGTTCAACTAACCGCAGATCTGAAGATATTGGCAGCCACTTTTGTTGTTAGGGCTATTAGTTATACGTAGCTAAAGTGGTCCTTTTTCGTACACTTCGACAAAGGATTCATACTAACAGATGGCACTCGGAAAAGTGGTTTTCGCAGTCCCACCATGTGCTATGTGTCGACCATTAAATGGAATCGCTCCCAAATTGGAAATACCGCTCACTCCACAAAAGCGGTGCGATATGGGCAGTCCGGTTCATAAATCCACTCGCGGTTTTGGAGTAGTGATTGACCACGGTTGATCGCCTCCCCTCCTATGCTCTCTGTTTGTTAACTTGGTTAGGCCTCGGGTTAGGATTCCGATAGCAAAACAATTCTATCTCTACGTAAGTGGGGTTTGCATTATCATTAAACAGAGTTCGACGACCATGAATTCCCTACATAGACCTCGCCTGCAATCGGGATTTATTTCATAGAACTTATTCGAAAAATTCGAGAAAACAATAGACATAGGGATGCAGAATCTATACAATAGTTTAAATCAATAATTATATACGCACAAACTTCAATCGCTTCACAATTAAAAAAAATTCCTCAGAAATATCAACTTCAGACAATTTGATAATCAATGGGAACTGAAATTCATTCAACTGAAAGCAATTGCTTGATACACAGATTTTTTTCTGCAGAAATATCTCCCCCCTCAATGCATCCGAGGGATACAATTTATATACATTACCATGTCTCTCTTTGGTTCCTCGGTGAGGACCGTTTAGAAAATCAAAATCCTAATTACAATAACTCAACTAACTAAAACATGACATATGGATCGAATCTAACTATTCGACTTCTACAAATTCTAACTAATCTAAATGAAATAGTCAGTTGAGGTATTGACACCAAGCTATTACAATTCAAATGTTTTCGAACCCTCCTAGCCAAAACATGTGGACAAAACCTCCTACATTGTTGGCTAGTGTCTAATGCCCCTGCATCAGTGAGTAAATGCTTGCAAAATCTTGGTTATTGTAGTTTTCCATTGGTACGAAGAAAATATTTCACCACTGTGTAAGAGCCTGTGCATTCGATTTAAATGGTCTGACTAAAACAATGCACTTGAACATAATGCCTTTGGGTTCATACAATCTGTTAGTGCCTAAATCCACCTTAGGCTGAAGGAAGCCAGAAGAAGGACAACACCAAACCACGCTCAGCCTCGTAGCTAGCCCTACGAGGACAGGAGAGGGCTCTCTCTGGGTCAATCTCAATGAAAATATGCAAAAGGGCTTGAGATGATGATAAAAAAAACTGATATTAGGCTAGATAAACAAATAGGAGGGTTTGATCTTGATTTTTAGGGGTTTTTTTTGGAAAAAGGGAAAAACAATTTTGGGCTTGGGGATGAGGCCAGATCTTACAGAGTTCAAGTTGGGGCAGGGTAGGAAAGGGCTTTGATGTCTTATATCAAGTGAATGGATGGAAAAGAATTCTGAGGAGCTGAAGAGGGTAAGAGAGTGCAAGCATCCTCTCCAAACTGATGAAAACATAAAAAACTAAACAAAAGTCTAAGGTAGAGCACCAACAAATCAATGAATTCTACCTCAATTACTCATTTGTTTAATTCAGTAGCATAGAGAAGGAAAATGGCATACATATAACATTAATGAAACTTAAAATAACATGAGAAGAAAATCATCAAAACTCAAAAGCCACAAGGATCCCAACAAGTGCTGCAAAACTCTGGTCTTTCCTTTGCCAAAAACTGAAAAAAGGTTGTACAATGAGGTGCCAAACTTTTCCTAAGTATCCAACCCTGAAAAGGTCTTAGAAAATACAATATATAGATCATTCTAACCCCTTCCCATGCCTCTAGGGGTCGATCTCATCCTTCTAGGGGCTGTTTCAACCAATTCTAAACATGGAGCTAAAATCGAGGCAGCCAAACAACTTACCTCTATATGCTAGGAAACTGATCCATTCACTCAATTTTCCCTTTTTAGTGAATGAATCATCTAGAACAGGCAAATACATGACAAAATTACATCATGGTTACCAAATTACATCAAGCTAGATAAAAAATTACATCAGGAGGTGAAACTAGTCAAAACTGGCTGAATTTCTGAGCTGGAAGGTGAAAAATAGGCTAAATTCCTCTATGCGCTACGCTCAAAAGCTCTATGCGCCGTGCTACTTTGGTCCTGTTTTTGGAGCACTTCCCGAAGTCTAAATTGAGCTCATGATAGCTCTTTGGAAAGCCCTAGATGTCTGCTATCGAACCCAAGTGGAATTTCTCAATTTCGAGGTCATTTACCACTCCAAAAATTCAATCTCCAAACACTACTTCCTGCAGGTGCAAAAGGTGGCAGAAAGGTGATTTTTGTAGTGTTTTTGGCCCTTTAGGCAACCCAGAACTTGATGAAATTTTTTGGCCATTCCTGAGCATGCATAAATTTTCATAAAAAACCCAAAAATATCAATTTTTCCTCCAGAAGATGTCCCAATCATAAGCGCGCGTCGGGTGGCGCGACGCATCGGGCGGAAAAACCTGTTTTGCAACCAAAATTTTCAAAATGACAAAAAATTCTCCAAATTTGCTGAAATTTGGAGTGAAGGTCTCTCATCATGTCTCATGCCAGCCATGGAAGCTTCGGCCAAGATTCGGAGTGGATCTGGCCTCTTTCGACGTTTCAGTGCCTTTCTCAACCTTGCCTTCAGGATCTTCATTTTTGCTCTGCAAACGTGTGTACGGGCCCAATAATGGTTTTTCATATGTCTGAGCATTTCATTGTCCCTATTGGTCTTCGCCAACAACTTCTTAATATTTCGGTTGACTTTCTCAAGCCAAATCTGTCGCTCAAAAGGTGTCATGTCACCTGATCTCTTTCGGGCCAATTCCCGGTCTTCACGGATTTGCCGCAACTCTACAAGTGTGTGCTGGTCCTCCAGTTGTTTATTTCGCTGCTCCAAATATTATATAACCCACTGAGCTCTCTGCAATTTCTCGGTCAGTGTGTCGATCTCGGATTTCTGCTCCTGGATAACCTCCCTCAGCTTTAAGCTAAGGGAACTAGCATCAACATCGATCAAAACAAAATCAGTATCTTGGCCTCCTGAAGGGCCCTCATCGTGCATAAGCCTCTTGCCTCTATCCTGAACCTGTACCTATGCTGATGTCAAAGGTGAGACCCATTCCACACCATGTGGAGATAGTACTCGGGCTGCTGATGAAGTCAACGAGACCACTTCCACCCCGGGTGGAGATAGTACTCGTCGTGATGCTGCAAACAAGGCTCTGGCGCCTCTCTAATATGTAACTGCCACTGGAGCACTGATAGGCTCAATATTAGGAATATCAAACTGGTGTGAAGGCTCCCCCTCATCATGAACTACCTCGGGAGGCGGCTGTAGCACTGCAAAGAAATCACGGGAAATGAACTCATCCCACGAGATGCCCTGTAGTCCAAGCTGATGCACTACAATGATTTTGATGAGCGCATAATGGTAGATGTTGTTATGCTACTGCTCTGGAGCCTTCTTCTACACCAGGACCATCATCCCCTCTATGTTACGGTACATGAAATATGGAATTCTCATCATCCGCACTCTCGTGAAATGCATCAACAGCCGGATGTGATACGCATACAAGCGTGAAAAACGCCCTTCACAATTGAAGTACCTAATGATTAGTTTCATCAATGGTGCATACTCCTCCTTCAAAAATCAGAATGTTAATACCCTGCTCAGTTGCTTCAAATATCTGGGTCTGATGTATGGCTCATAATATGCTCTATCCAGCTGCTGTTGCTTATTCCACTCTTCACCAATGTTTGGTATCCCGGTCGCCTCAGAAATAGTCTCTGGTGACAAAGTGAAATTCACTCCAGCAAGGTTTACACGACCATTATGCAAATGTAGGACAAATAGGCGAGCCAACTCATGATGATGCTGAGTTCAGGAAATCATCTCACAATAATGGAAACATGACTGACACTGAAAACAATCCATTGCAAGCGGGCAAGCCTGTGATTGGATCAAAGAAGTGAGCTCTTCCCTGACATGCCTGCCACTTTTATGAGATCTCCTTGACACATTTAGCTTTGCGGTTGATGAATCACTGTCCTGCTCATACCCCTGCTGATATGGTGAATCTGTCTCTGACATGGTGCTGAAATGTGTTTGTCAATTGTTTGCTTGGTTGGTTAGAAAATGAACAATTGGTGTATTTGTTTCAATGCCCAAATGGTCACATATATATCAAAGTGCTATAAGAAATACCACAGTGGGAAAAGGACTGTCAAGTGATTTTTGAATGTGAAGACAACCACTATTTGATTGTATGGGGATTATAAGTAATGGGAATGGGTGATAGTGATAGAGGGTAGTCTAGGGACAAGAGTCAATGAAATGGGAATATAAAAGTGAAATCAAGGACATAAGCCAGCCCTTGAATGTTATGGAAATTAAGATTTTGTCAATGGAGGGATGTGGTAGCAAGTGATAGGGTTTGGGAATTAACACATGGGATAAAGGGTATAGGGATATGGGATAGTGATATCACAATGGGACTGTGATATGATAATATGGCAGTGATAGCAGTAATGGAATAGGAGAGAGACTGTGGGACTGTGGTGTATAATGTGACAAAACTAGTAGTGACCACAATGATAGTCAATGGAAGGAGCATACATATCAATGAAATGAGAGTTTAAGCACCAAAATTCACGTTCTGAACCACCTCCTTTTCATCCCTTGGGAGAAAATTTTGATGTGGATATAGGGTTAAATATTTCACCATTAAAACACCAATATCTTCACTTATAAACACATCACACATAAATAAAATCACTTCACTGGCCTTGTGGACTTACTTGGAGGCGAATGAAGTGATTTGAAATGAGTTTTGGAGGAGCAGGTATGAATTTTGGCCTTAGGGCTCTATGCACCATGCACACACCCAGTGCACCGTGCTCTGTGGGGTGCGCCGCGTCTGTGGAAAAAGACACTGTCAGTTTTGGCCCAATGCGCCGCGTCAATTTGGTGCGCCGCGCCTCTTTCCTATGTGCCGCGCGCTATCTTCACACACAGTCACGGCCTCTCTAAAACATAGTTTGCTCACCAACCTCCAAATTCGATTTATCTTTGAGATTTTTTTGAATGAAACTCGATGCAAATGGATATATGACTTTGAGAAATATCTTATATAGAGATGGTTTTCATTTTTTCTTCTCCAAAAACCCATTTTGTAATGTTTTTTGACTTTTGGCACTTTTCATTTGATTCAATTTCTGTCTTTTGCTTTTCACTGACTTTCTGGACTTGAAATGATGAACATGTTTATTTTTTGCAGGGATGTTGGCGTTGATGTTTGGCAAAGGAAAACCAGAGTTTGCTTTGAGATCTCCATGACGGAAAAATACATGATTATTACAAAAATGAATGCGACAATTTCTTATTCAAAACAGAGTTTTGAACAAGAAATGTCCTCAAATATGTCTGATGATGAAAAACTTTGAATTAAAAACTTATTGAAATCCTCCTCATGGCCTGTGGGCATTTATTAAACATGTCAAAAGACTGAACCCTAGACTCAAAAACTAAAGACTCTTTTTGACCAAAATAATCAGTTATGACTGTGAATGACATGAACTGAACTTTAATGATTTTTAGAGAAATTTTGACTAACCCAGCAGGTACAAGCATGAGGGAAACAAGAAAACCAAACCCTTCCATCAGTCAATGGCATGCCCCTAACAGAATGCAGATGAATGAGCGGAATGAGACACCTAAACAATGAAATGCAAATAGAGAAATGATCTCTGACGGAGGGTTGTAAAGACCAACTCTAACATTGGCTCCAATGGGGATGGTAGCTCCTTGGAGGTGCCAAGAACTACAGATCTTTGGAAAGCAGACCAGTGCCTTCATCCATTGGGATATGGAGTCCATTATTTTGAAAAAACGACTAAAGACTGATGACTCAATTTATTGACTGAAACTTGACTGAAACTGACTCAATTTTAAAACTCAATTGACTAAAACTGACTTGACAAGTTAACTCAAAATGACTAAAACCTGAACTTAAAACTTAAATCTTTATGGCAGTACATGACCACCTATGTTTCTTGCAAGACAAAATATGATTAAACTATATCAAAATGCCAATGTAACCAATCAAGCAGATGCCTTCTTGATTGATTCTCCTGATCAGATCTCCTGGTCAAAAATAGATACTGGTAACCGAGCATCCAAAAACATAATTGACCATGATCTCTTTCATCACTGAATATTGCAATAATCACCTTCACTGTTGACTGCAACAGATTTGCCAGTGGATCCTGAAAAACATGAAGATTTACCTCCTGTTGAACAAATATCTCATCTTGTTGTTCATGAACTGACTGGATTACCTCTTTATGAAGCCTTTGTTTTGATGACATGAGAACATTTGGATCCATAACTCTATCTTCTTCATTCCAGATGATCTCAACAACAGAGTTCTCCTTCATGAGATTCAGCACAAGGTATTCTTGGTCATCACAATCTGAATCTAGATCTAAAATAGCTGACTTAACGTTATCACATTCTAAATTTGAAACTTGAATTCCTTGCATGCTATCTTCTTCTATGGGCAGATCTGAAACGAAACTTTCTCTTTCATCTTTTTCAACCATATGGCAATCTTCAACCTGCTGATCTTGATAAGTATCTTGTAAGATTTCTGTGTGCTGCTGAAACGAAATTTCATACAATGCTTCCATGATTTCTTCGTCCATCAATTCATTATCCCCATAGAAATTCTCAAGATCTTCAATGAAACTACTAATGTGTTCACAACAATTCTGCACTAATATTAAGGATGGACACGATTGTTTATAATTTTCAAAGAATATTGTATGAAAATATTTTAGACAATAAATAGAAGCAGGTGGAAAACTCTCATACCAAGATTGAGCTTCATCCTCCAGAGTAGCCATAAACATTTTCATCAAACAATCTTCAGGAAAAACGACCTTTAATTTATGCACATGAATGTGAAATTTCACCAGATGAGGAGCAGCGTCATTACCTTCCACATTTCTGAACATAGGCAAACTCTAAAGCCAATCTATCTTGGGCATCTTATTTGGAAAATCAGGAATGTGATCTCAGCTCATGGGAGCGTATCTTCTTGCAACTCGATCCATCTTGAAAGTCTTAAAGCTACTGATCTCTCTGTAGTGGAGTCACCATGAAGGCTTGATTTCTGGATTTTTTAGTGAATGAAGTCACCAGGTGAATGATTTCAGCCTTTTGTTGTCTGATCGTTGTCCACCATCAAGCATCAGGTCTAAAATTGATACTTGTACTGGGGCAAGACAATCTACAAGTCAAGTGTCACGTTTTACAAGCTAAATCGGAGATCGACTGAAGCAGCGTTTATCTACTTCCGCTAATGCAAAGCAAAAGCATTTCGAAAGCTACCTGGCATGACTTCAGACTCCGTCTGTAACCTATGAAACAAATAACATCAACGAGAAAACCATTTTCTTCCCCAGTATGGTTGCCACTATGTTAGTGCCTAAATCCACCTTAGGCTGAAGGAAGGCAGAAGAAGGACAACACCAAACCACGCTGAGCCTCGTAGCTAGCCCTAGAAGGACAGGAGAGGGATCTCTCTGGGTCAATCTCAATGAAAATATGCAAAGGGGCTTGAGATGACGATAAAAACAATTGATCTTAGGCTAGATAAACAAATAGGAGGGTTTGATCTTGATTTTTATGGGTTTTTGTTGGAAAAAGGGAAAAACAATTTTGGGCTTGCGGATGAGGCCAGATCTTATAGAGTTCAAGTTGGGGCAGGGTAGGCAACGAATTTGATGTCTTAGATCGAGTGAATGGATGGAAAATCCTGCTGAGGAGCTGAAGAGGGCAAGAGAGTGCAAGGATTCTCTCCAAACTGATGAAAACATAAAAAACTAAAAAAAAGTCTAAGGTAGAGCACCAGCAAATCAATGAATTCTACCTCAATTACTCATTTTTTTAGTTCAGTAGCATAGAGAAGGAAAATTGCATACATATAAAATTAATGAAACTTACAATAACATGAGCATTGGGCCGAAACTGAGAGTGTCTTTTTCCACAGGCGTGGCACACCCACAGAGTGCGGTGCACTGGGTGTGCGCGCGGCGCATAGAGTCCTAAGGCCGAAATTCATACCTGCTCCTCAAAAACTCATTTCAAATCGCTTCATTCACCTCCAAGTAATTCCACAAGGCCTGTGCAGTGATTTTATTTATGTGTGATGTGTTTAGAAGTGAAGATATTGGTGTTTGAATGGTGAAAGATTTAACCCTATATCCACATCAAAATTTGCCCGCAAGGGTTTAAAAGGAGGTGGTTCAAAACGTGAATTTTGGTGCTTAAACTCTCATTTCATTGATATGTATGCTCCTTCCATTGACTATCATTGTGGTCACTACTATTTTTGTCACATTATACACCACAGTCCCACAGTCTCTCTCCTATTCCATTACTGCTGTCACTGCCATATTATCATATCACAGTCCCATTGTGATATCACTATCCCATATCTCTATACGCTTTATCCCATGTGTTAATTCTCAAACCCTATCACTTGCTACCACATCCCTCCATTGACAAACTCTTAATTTCCATAACATTCAAAGGCTGGCTTATGTCCTTGATTTCACTTTTATATTCCCATTTCATTGACTCTTGTCCCTAAACTACCCTCTATCACTATCACCCATTCCCATTACTTATAATCCCCATACAGTCAAACAGTGGCTCTCTTCACATTCAAAACTCACTTGACAGTCCTTTTCCCACTGTGGTATTTCTTATAGCACTTTGATATATATGTGACCATTTGGGCATTGAAACAAATACACCAATTGTTCATTTTCTAACCAACCAAGCAAACAGTTGACAAACACATTTCAGCACCATGTCAGAGACAGATTCACCATATGAGTAGGGGTATAATCAGGACAGTGATTCATCAACCGCAGAGCTAAATGTGTCAAGGATATCTCATAAAAGTGGTAGGCATGTCAGGCAAGAGCCCACTTCTTTGATCCAATTGCAGGCTTGCCCGCTTGCAATGGATTGTTTTCAGCGTCAGTCATGTTTCCATTATTGTGAGATGATTGCCTAAACTCAGCATCATCATGAGTTAGCTCGCCTATTTTTCCTACATTTGCATAATGGTAGTGTAAACCTTGTTGGAGTGAATTTCACTTTGTCACCAGAGACTATTTCTGAGGCGATCGGGATACCAAACATCGGTGAAGAGTGGAATAAGCGACAACAGCTAGATAGAGCATATTATGAGCCTTACATCAGACTCAAATATTTGAAGCAGCTGAGCAGGGTATTTCCATTTCGATTTCTAAAGGAGGAGTATGCACCATTGATGAAACTGATCATTAGGTACTTCAGTTGTGAAGGGCGCTTTTCACGCTTGTATGCGTATCACATCCAGCTGTTGATGCATTTCACGAGAGTGTGGATGATGAGCATTCCATATTTCATGTACCGTAACATAGAGCGGATGACGGTCTTGGTGCGGAAGAAGACTCCGGAGTAGCAGCATAATAGCATCTATCATTATGCGTTCTTCAAAATCATTGTAGTGCATCAGCTTGGAATACAGGGCATCTCGTGGGATGAGTTCATTTCCCGTGATTTCTTTGCAGTGCTACAGCCGCCTCCCAAAGTATTTCATGATGAGGGGGAGCCTTCACACCAGTTTGATATTCCTGATATTGAGCCTATCAGTGCTCCAGTGGCAGTTACATATCAGAGAGGCGCCAGAGCCTTGTTTGCAGCATCACGACGAGTACTATCTCCACCCGGGGTGGAAGGGGTCTCGTTGACTTCATCAGCAGCGCGAGTAATATATCCACATGGTGTGGAAGGGGTCTCACCTTTGACATCAGCACAAGTATAGGTTCAGGACAGAGGCAAGAGGCCTACGCATGATGAGGGCCCTTCAGGAGGCGAAGATACTGATTTTGTTTTGATCGATGTTGATGCTAGTTCCCCCAGCTCAAAGCCGAGGGAGGTTATCCAGGACCAGAAAGCCGAGATCGGCACATTGATCAAGAAATTGCAGAGAGTTCAGTGGGTTATACAGTATTTGGAGCAGCGAAATAAACAACTGGAGGACCAGCACACACTTATAGAGTTGCAGCAAATCCGTGAAGACCGAGAATTGGCCCGAAAGAGATCAGGTGACATGACACCTTTTGAGCGACATATTTGGCTTGAGAAAGTCAACTGAAATATTGAGAAGTTGTTGGCAAAGGCCAATAGGGATAAAGAAATTCTCAGACATATGAAAAACCATTATTGGGCCCGTACACACGTTTGCAGAGCAAAAATGAAGATCCTGAAGGCAAGGTTGAGAAAGGCACTGAAATGTCGAAAGAGGCCAGATCCACTCCGAATCTTGGTCAAAGCTTCCTTGGCTGGGCATGAGACATGATGAGAGACCTTCACTCCAAATTTCAGCAAATTTGGAGAAGTTTTTGTCATTTTGAAAATTTTGGTTGCAAAACAAGTTTTTCTGCCCGAGGCGTTGCGCCAGCCGACGCGCACTTATGATTGGGACATCTTCTGGAGGAAAACTTGATATTTTTGGGTTTTCTATGAAAATTTATGCATGCTAAGGAATGGACGAGATATTTCATCAAGTTCTGGGTTGCCTAAAGGGCCAAAAACACTCCAAAAAACACCTTTCTGCCACCTTTTGCACCTGCAGGAAGTAGTATTGGGAGATTGAATTTTTGGAGGGGAAAATGTTCTCTAAATTGAGAAATTCCACTTGGGTTTGATAGCCGACATCCAGGGCTTTCCAACGAAATATCATGAGCTCAATTTAGACTTTGGGAAGTGCTCCAAAAACAGGTCCATATCAGCACGGCGCATAGAACTTTTGAGCGCGGCGCATAGAGGAATTTAGCCTATTTTTCACCTTCTAGCTCAGAAATTCGGCCAGTTTTGACTAGTTTCACCTCCTGATGTAATTTTTGATCTAGAATGATGTAATTTGGTAACCATGATGTAATTTTGGCATTTATTTACTTGTTCTAGATGATTCATTCACTAAAAAGTGAAAATTGAGTGAATGGATCAGTTTCCTAGCATATAGAGGTAAGTTGTTTGGCTGCCTAGATTTTAGCTCCATGTTTAGAATTGGTTGAAAAAAACCCTAGAAGGATGAGATCGACCCCTAGAGGCATGGGAAGGGGTTAGAATGATATATATATTGTATTTTCTGAGACCTTTTTAGGGTTGGATACTTAGGAAACGTTTGGCACCTCATTGTACAACCTTTTTTTAGTTTTTGGTAAAGGAAAGACCAGAGTTTTGCAGCACTTGTTGGGATCCTTGTGGCTTCTAAGTTTTGATGATGTTATTCTCATTTTATTGTAAGTTTCATTAATGTTATATGTGTGCCATTTTCCTTCTCTATGCTACTGAATTAAACAAATGAGTAATTGAGGTAGAATTCATTGATTTGCTGGTGCTCTACCTTAGAATTTTGTTTAGTTTTTTATGTTTTCATCAGATTGGAGAGGATCCTTGCAATCTCTTTCCCTCTTCATCTCCTCGACAGTATTTTCTATCCATTCACTCGATCTAAGACATCAAATTTGTTTCCTACCCTGCCCCAACTTGAACTCTGTAAGATCTGGCCTCATCCCCAAGCCCAAATTTGTTTTTCCCTTTTTCCAACAAAAACCCCTAAAAATCAAGATCAAACCCTCCTATTTTTTTATCTAGCCTAAGATCAGTTTTTTTTATCGTCATCTCAAGCCCCTTTTCATATTTTCATTGAGATTGACCCGGAGAGAGCCCTCTCCTGTCCTCGTAGGGCTAGCTACGAGGCTGAGCGTGGTTTGGTGTTGTCCTTCTTCTGCCTTCCTTCAGCCTAAGGTGGATTTAGGCACTAACACAATCTACTATTGTGTATGGATTGGCTATATATTTACAAGATTAAAGTAGATTTCTATGACAAATATACTGAGTGCTTGGATGACAATGGGGAAAAAATATTTTTACAGGGAAATAAGAAAGCCACATCAGTTAGAGTGGTGACAACCATGAAGGTCAAGCACAATCGTAGGAAAGGGTGTGCACTATTTTCAATTCATATATTTAGTGATAAATGTAAGGAGGATGAGGATGTATATGCTTTGAGCTCATATCATGTTTTGGAGCAGTTCCAAGGTGTGTTTCCATAAGATATTTCATAGTTTCCATCACACATGGAAGTATACTATTTGATTGAGTTTATTCCAATGGAAGTTCCAGCATCAAAGGCACCTTACATGATGAGTACATCAGATTAGGTAGAGTTGAAATTGGAATTGAAGTAAATGTTGGACAAAGGGTACATTATGCCAAGTGTATCACCATGGGTTGCACTAGTTGCATTGAGTATGCATGGCTGAAAAAAGTGAGTACACATTACATTGCATTGACTATGCATTGAGTACGCATAGCTGAACAAAGTGGCCATCAAGAACAGGTACCCACTACTGAGGATTGAATATTTGTTTGATCAGTTGAAGGGAGCAACAATGTTCTCTAAGACCGACGTGATATTGGGCTATCATCATGTATGCATCAAAGAGAAGGACATCTACAATACCACACTCAAGACCAGCTATAGGCATTAGAGTTTGTTGCAGTTCCATTCAATTTGACTAATGCCCCAACTACATTTATCTGTTTGTTGAAAAATGTTAGGTCCCCATATTACTAGTATAGTCCCTTATTTTTGTTAATATAACCCCCTTATTATTATTGTTGTACCCCTATAACCCCAATATTGTTATTATTGTGCCCTTACATTATTATTGTTAGGTCGGATAGGATTATATTGTAATCTCATGGACTCTTATCTATAGAAGGAGGTTTTTTTCATTTGGATCATCGAAGAATTGTTCATTTATGTAATTTATTGGAGGTTTCCCCTTCGAAGTGGCTGATTTCTAAGGCATTTATCTCCCTCTTGTTCTATTTTTGGAGTTGGTTTCAAAACATTTGGTATCAAAGCTTTGGATTCTATGGTTTTGCTGCTCCAAAAAACTCATGATGGAATTTTGGCTATAACATTTCCTATACGAAGGTTGAGAAGCTAAAATTTTTACAGAGTGAAGCCGAAATCCTGAGGAACATGGTGTAAAAATTTTCGATCTTCGTTCACAAAATTTTCAAAGATATGATATGTGGATGTTATAGCTTTTTCAAGCTCCCAAATTTCACCTAAACAGGTCATCATGGAATGTGCGCTATAAATTTATTTCTATGATCAGAAGCTAAAATGTTTACAGAGCGAAGAATAAATCCTAAGGAATCTCCTATAAAAATTTCAGATCTTGGGTCACAATATTGTTGGAGCTATGATCTCTTGAAGTTATGGATTTTTTAGGCTCCCGAATTTCATGTCAAAGAGGTGACTGTGGGAAAATTATCCTAACTCTCTCTCTAAGCGTTGGATTGGAATTATGTAAAAAGTGGCTGCAATCAAATGGATTATAGTTTCCTATGTATCAATGTTAGAGCTGAAGGGGGAAACAGTGACACGTGGCATGTTGTAAAAGTTCGCTCTAATCAACCAGTCAATAATTAGGTCATTGTGGGAGATTGGGCATAACTTTGCCTTGAAGAATCCAAATCAGGCCAGACCTTTGGCATTTGAAAGAAGTTTCAGAGGGCTACTATAGGGCCAAATTTTAGATATCGAAGTTCCGAAATCACAGAGATAATTTATTTTCAATATCGAGCTCCTAAAAAGCAAGAAAAATTTGTGTATTTTTTTTTCAAATTGCATAAGTCTTGTGTGAAAAACCAGTTTGAAGTGATACCAAGGGCATATTTAAGAATAGATATCATTGTTGGGTTTTAAAATGGCACCTAAAAAGAATTCAACACCCATTAAGCCTTTATAAGGCTCTACTATGACTCATGAAGAGGAAGAAGTGCAACATGACATGTCAAAATTACAAGAGGAAGTGCACCGAATTTCACTCTTGCAAAGAGCAACAAAAAATGAAATGGAAGTTTTGAAGAAAGGCATGGAAGCTAATATGGATGGTTTGAAAAAATACATGGATGGTTTGAAGAATGACATGGAAGCTAAGATGGATGACATGGAAGCTAAGATCGATGAAAAAATTAAAGACAACATGGAATGCATGAAGAATGATCTAAGATCAGATATGGAAGGTTTGATGACAAGGTTAATCCAAGAAATGATTCTTAATGAAGAAAATATAGTAGAGGAAACTCATGATGAGAACAAAATAAATGTTAATCATGACTTGTTAAACTCTAATGTTGGATTTAATAACCACCATATTCCAAAGATGGATATGAGGAATTTTTATGGAAAGGATCACGTAACATGGATACTACATATGGAGCAATATTTTGATGTCAATAATGTGCAAAACACACAAAAGGTATGCATTGCAACTTTACATTTAGAACAAAATACATTTGTATGGTATCGATGGCTTTTCTCTCATAAAAAAAATGTCACTTGGTCAATTTTTATAGAGGAAATGATCACACATTATAAGGATACAAAGAGCAACACCTTCTTTAGCCAATTGGTAGATATCAAACAAAAGGGTTCAGTGGTGGAGCACATTGAGGACTTCCAGAAATTGAATATAAGGGTAACTGATATTCCAGAGGAACACGGGATTTATGTCTTCAAGTGGACCTCAAAGGATAACATCTAACATGAAGTTCGTGTTTGGGAACCTGATTCATTGGAGAAGGCATTCAGGTTGGCAAGAAAAATTGAATGTAAAATTATGGCCACAAGGAAGCCTACCACTCACATCTATAAAAATGGAAGTGTCGCTACTCCTAGAATTTCACAACCTACAAGGTTGACACAACAAAAATTGGAAGAAAAAAGAGAAAAAGGTTTTTGCTGCAGTTGTGATAGAAAATAAACTAAAGGTCATAAGTGTGATGAGAAGAAATTATTTTACATATATTGTGAAGAGGAGGAAGAAAATGAACAAGAAACTTCAAAAGAAAAGGATATACACCAGGAACCAACCCTAGAAGAAGAAGAAATGAGTCCAACCATATTACCACTTCACAAACTCTCAAGATAGAAGGACATATCAAGAAGAAAAATGCAATAGTGTTGATTGATTCAGGTAGTACCCATAATTCTATTCATTGTAAGATAGCCAAGGAATTGAATTGTTTCCTATACCCAACACGAGAATGTCAAGTGATGGTTGCAAATGGGGGAACTATAAATTTCTCTAGAAAATTCCATAATATTAAGTTAACCATGGGGGGATATGTATTGAATAGTCCAATGCTTTCCATTCCAATGGGAAGTGCTGATGTTTTACTAGGAGTATAATGGTTACAATCTTTGGGGATGGTAGCTTTTAATTTTCAAGAAATTTTCTTGAATTTTGTTTTGGAAGGAAAGGAAATCGAATTATGGGGTATTGCAGGGAAGGCAGGAAATATAATAAGCTCTAATTTTATGAAAAATCTTCTGAAGAAAGAATAACGAGGTGTAATTGCACAATTATGCTCACTAGAAGTTCTGACATCAAAATCATGTATTTCTCCAGATATCCAAAAAGTCTTGGACAATCATTCCAAGGTGTTTGAAACTCCCAAAGGACTCCCACATATTCATGATCATGATCAGGCTATTCATATTATTCCAGGAAGTGTTCCTCCAAACATCAAGCCTTATAGATATCCTTATGTCGAAAAGGGTGAAATTGAACATATGATTGAAGAAATGTTAGAGGCTGGTATAATTCAACCTAGTCAAAGTTATTTCTCTTCCCCAGTAGTATTGGTGCACAAGAAGGATGGATCATGGTACATGTGTCCAAATTATAGGGAGCTCAATAAGCTCACTATTAAAGATAAATTTCCCATTCCTGTGATTGATGAATTATTTGATGAACTACATGGAGCAATTTATTTTACCAATTTGGATCTTCATTCATGATATCATCAAATTAGAATGAAGACTGAAGATATTCTGAAAACAGCATTTCGAACTCATGAGGTTCATTATTAATTTTTTTTCATGCCTTTTGGCCTTACCAATGCACCTTCTACATTTCAAGGGTTGATTAATTCCATATTAAAATACTTCCTTAGAAAATTTGTGCTAGTATTTTTTGATGACATACTAATCCACAGCTGGTCTTGGAAGGATCATGTTCAACATGTTGACAGGGTGCTCAAAATATTGGAGGAGAAACAACTATATGAAAAAACATCCAAATTCTTATTTGGAGTATAAGAGGTGGAATATCTGGGTTATAATGTATCTCACGAGGGATCTAAGGTAGAACTTAACAAAATTAAAGCCATTCAAGAATGAAAAGTCCCCACAACCATAAATAAGTTGTGAGGATTTCTCAGGTTAATAAGGTATTATCACAAGTTTTTTAAGGATTATGGGAGAATAGCAGCACCTCTAACAACATTATTGAAGAAAGATGCATTTTCATGGAGTCCTGATGAAACTAAGGCCTTTGAGCATATTAAAGAGGCAGTGTGCCTAGCACCAGTCTTAGCTATGCCAAACATGAAAAAAACCTTTATTGTGGAATGTGATACCTCAGGAAATGGAATTGGTGCTATTTTAATGCAACAAGGAAGACCCATTGCTTTTGAAATTCATCCAATAAAAGGAAAGTATTTGCAGAAAGGTATTTATGAGAAGGAATTGTTGGCAATCCTACATGCACTAAAGAAATGGCGACCTTACCTAATGGGAAGACACTTCAAGGCAAAAAATGATCATGATAGTCTTAAACACTTTTTGGAACAAAGAGTATCTTCGGAAGAGCAACAAAAATGGGTCACAAATATGTTGGGTTATGACTTTGAAATCATCTACAAAAAATGGAAGCTAAATGTTGTTGTAGATGCACTCTCAAGAAAGGATGAAGAGGTGGAAGCTTATCTTTGTGCCATTTCTATTATCCAACTAGATTAGATAACATAAGCAAGGGATGAATGGACGAAGGACGAAGAAGTGTGGACACTCATTCAAAATCTATAACAAGATCCTAGTACATCTGATAACTTTAATTGGAAAAATGATTGCTTATGGTACAAAGATCGCTTTATATATTTGAAATAATTCCCAACTAAAAAAAAATATTATTTTGGAATTGCACACTTCTCCTTTAGGATGACACTTGGGATTTTAAAAACTTACCTTAGGGTGAAGAAAGAATGTTTTTGGGATGGCATTAAATATGATATTCAAAATTTTGTGGTGGGATGTTTGGTTTGCCAGCAAAATAAAGTTGAGACAATTAAGACTCCAGGTATTCTAAAACCTTTATCCTTTCCAAGTCAATGTTGGGAGGAATTTTAATGGATTTTATCACAGGTTTTCCAAAGTCTGATGGAAAGAGTGTCATCATGGTGGTAGTTGATAGACTTACAAAGTATGCAAACTTTTGTGCATTATCTCATCCATTTAAAGTAAGTACAGTTGCTATTGAATTTATGGAAAAAATTCAAAAGCTACATGGAAACCCAAAGATTATTGTAAGTGGCATAGATCCCATTTTTACTGGAAATTTTGGGACAAAATTATTTTCTTGTTTGGGTACTCAACTGGCTCACAACTCATCTTATGATCCTGAATCCGATGGTAAAACTGAGATAGTGAATAAATGTTTGGAAGGATATCTTTGTTGTTTTGTATCTGATAAGCAAACATAGTGGGTCAAGTGGTTACCTCTCACTGAATGGTGGTATAACACTTCCCTCCATACTGTAGCAAAAATGATCCCATTTATTGCACTTGATGGATATCATCCACCATCCATAACATATTCTTTAAGAGAAAATTATAAGGTTAAAGCAGTGGAATATCACATTGAGCATCAACAAGAAGTTCTCCAACCCTTAAATGATAACCTAAATTTGGCACAAAATCGAATGAAACAACAAGCAGATCAACATCGCAGCGAGAGAAGTTTTTATGTTGGAGACTCGGTATTTTTACGGCTACAACCATCCAAACAAATGTCCCTCAAGCAAGCTAAGAAGGATAATAAATCATCGCCAAAGTACTATGGTCCTTACAAGGTGTTGCAAAAGATTGGTACTATGGCATACAAATTGGAGCTTCCTACTTCTTCATGAGTGAATCCATTTTTCCATGTTTTGTGCTTAAAGAAGGTTATAGGGGACAAATTTCCAGTTAAAATAATATTTCCAAAACTTGATGAGGAAGGGAAAATAATAATGGAACCTAAAGAATTCATGGTAATAAGAACTCGACAGCTGCGAAATAAATTAATTTCAGAGTATCTCATCAAAGGGATGAACTTACCCACTAAAGATTCTACATGGGAGGATGATAATTTTATAAAGAAGCATCTATAGCTACTCAAGCGTTGAGGAAAACACCTTTTTGAAGGTTAGGGGGATGTTAGGTTCCTATATTATTAGTATAGTCCCTTATTGTTTGTTAGTGTAAGCCCTTTATTGTTATTGTTGTATGCCTTTAACCCCAATATTGTTATTATTGTGCCCTTACATTATTATTGTTAGGGTGGCTAGGATTATATTGTGATCCCATGGACTCCTATATATATAAGGAGGTTTTTTCATTTGGATCATCCAAAAATTGTTCATTTATGTAATGTATTGGAGGTTTCCCCCTCGAAGTGGCTAATTTCTAGGGTTTTGATCTCTCTTTTCTTCTATTTTTGGAGCTGGTTTCATAACAAAAAATGTATTTCATCGTCACTAGAGGAAATCTGAGCCTAAAACTGCCCATGAATTTTCATGTAATTTCGACTTCATAAGGTGTAAACCAATCAGAATCCATTAAATTTAAAAAGAGGTACAAGTAAATATTTTGGAGAGTAAAGACGAAAAATACTTTTTTAATTGTATTTTTGGCTTATCTCCTTATAGGTTTACTCAAATTTCAAGTGTAGATACTCTTTGCATTTGGAATTGAATTCCACATCCAAATATTACACATTATGCATACTTTTGAGAAGACCCACAGTCATAAAAAATAGATGTGGATTTTAATTCCACATCCAACGAGTGTCTACACTTGAAATTTGTGTAAACATATAGGGATATAAGTGAGAAATACAATTAAAAAAAGTTGTTTTCTTATTTTCCCTCCAAAATTCATTACTCTTATTTATTATTTTAAATATTATTGTATTATTTTCCCTTAGGATGCCACTTTTAGGTTGAAATTTCCTATAATGTATTTGAAAAATATTGTGATTATGTTTATTTGATGACATATTGGTGTATTCTGAAAATGAGGAAGAACATATCGAGCATTTGGCAGTAGTGTTGAGGCTATTGAGAGAGCATCAATTGTAAGCTAAGCTCAAAAAATGTAGCTTCTTCTAGACGTAGGTACATGACTTGGGACCTCTTGTCTCTGAGGGAATTGTAGTAGATCCAAAAAATACAAGGGCCACCATGGAGTGGGTAGCTCCTAAGACTGTAGATGAGGTGAGATCATTCATTCGATTGGAATGTTACTATTGGAGGTTCATCAAGTACTTCTCACATATTTATTATTTGATTACATCATTGCAGAGGAAAGATAATAATTTTTATTAGACAAAAGAGTGTGAGGCCAATTTTGAGCAACTTAATCAGTTGCTGACATATGCTTCATTATTAAAGATTGTAGATCTAGATAAGGATTTTATAGTGTGTAAAAATGATTGCAGGAGAGGACTTGGTGGAGTCCTTCTGTAATATGGACAAGTGGTGTGGTATGAGTCTCAAAAAGTAAATCAACATGAGCATAACTACCTGAGACATGATCTTGAGCTAGAAATGATCATACATGCACTAAAGATGTCGAGGCACTATCTTCTTGGAAGGTAATTTGTATTTATGAGGGACTAAATTAGGTTGATGTTCTTATTTGACCAGCCAAATTTGAATTCCATATAGGCTAGATGGTTGGGCACAATCAATGAATTTTATTTCGAGATCAGGTACATTAAGGGAAAGGAAAATAGGGTCACAAATGGTCTTAGATGGAAGGTATAAGTAAATCACATAGCAATTATGATCTCCTATTGGATAGAATTACAAGACAGGATATTGCAGGTAGGTCACTTGGATCACAAGTACATGGACATTATTGTTATAGCATCATTTCTCACCTTGACATGATTCATGATTGCTACATGGCTTTATGGGCACCCATTCCTACAGACTTGGACAAATTCACTTAAAAACAGTGTAAAATCCTCCATACGCGAATATGCCCGTGTTTTTCCGCGTGTATACGCGAGTACATCTAGACTTTTCCGCGTATGCCATTTAAATGATTAAAAAATATATAAAAATCCCTAATTTCGCGCTGGGTTGATGGTTACTCAGGTAGTTCAACCACCCCAGCCCGTGGCCAACTGTTTCCAACTGCTGAAACTACTTGGAGGGACTATAAAAAGACCTCATATGTATGGCCTAAGGGAGAGAGAGAAAGTATTGATATTATACTCTGTTGGTTCCCTATCCAAGTTTGATTCCCCGTGCCTCCTGCACTTTCCCAGTTCATTTCAGGAAACCCTTGTTTCCTTGAGATACACATCCCTTTATATGTTATCTCGTGTGCACTCATTTGGAAGGAGTCTTAGCGAGGCAAGGGCTGGACGGATCCGGACGACGGTCTGCGAAGGCCTTGGAAGGATCAGGTGATCTCTCCACTTAATTTTGTACGTACTATTTTTATAATACAGAAGTATCATGCTGTTCCCGAAGTAAACGTGTTAGTGTATGCTTTAATGTATGAAGAATATTTGTTATACAAGCATTCCTGATGATTTATTTAATGTTTTATATGAATCTCACTAACATATAGAGTAGAAATATATTGTACAACTTGTCCTTTGTGCTGGTTTCTTCTTGTATTTCAGGTGAAAGAGGAAGGACGGTTGCAGGGAGTTTGAACTCCACGTGGATCTACTTCAAACATAGGACCAACGGGTAAACCTCCCATTCTACTCGATTTCGTTTTTATGAATGTGCATGATCGTGTGAGTCTCTGTTAAGTAGTACGCCCCTGCTCTGTGGAGGTTGAATCCCAACCAACCTCTAGGGTGTTAATTCCCCGAAACAGAACTGGCGACTCCGCTGGGGATCACATTTTTGTGATTCTCCTATTGGGTTGTTTCAGCTGTTTGGTAGGTTGCCAACAGTTTCTTCTGTCTTTTACAGTCCAGTTTGCTTTCTTGCAGTCAGTCTAAAGTCTTGATATCTTTCCCAGGCTTGTACTTTTTGTTTTTCATTATCTTTCTTTGTATACGCTTTTTTGTTTGCACACAGTCGCGTATACCCGCGAGTTTGTGTAGAAGGATCCGCGTATACGCGAGTTTCCCTCCACACAGACGCGTATACACGCTGGTTGCATAACTGCAAAGTCGCGTATACCTAGGCTGAGTTTGAAATTTTAAGATTCTGGTGTTTTTGGTCTTTTCTGGCTGTGGAGGCCTGTGTCTGCAGAGTCTCTGTACTTACTGGAGTGTGACAGAAGTGGTTTTAAGTCTTGTTTCTCTTTCGTTTGTCCGAAAACTGATCTTTTTGGCGAAGTATTCTTGTTGGTGCTAGCACTCCTGGATTGAGTTCCAAGATCGCTTTCTGAGCATTCTTGGCTGTTCTGCTTTACCATAACAGAGAGCTTCTGCTCACTGACTCGCTCCTATTTTTGTGTTGTGCTTTGCATTGCGTTCTTTGCTTTGTTTTCGATTGGTTTTCTTGAGTTTCGTAGGCTAGGGTTTTGTTGCAATTTTCGAAGAACTTTTCTTGTTTCTTTGGAGTTTTGTGTTGCAACGAATTTGCACTATTTCTCTAGGCTGTTTGATTGAGTTTTTGGTCTTCCATTGCTCTTATTGATCTTGCTATCATTAGCTTTATAAGGTTTGGGGGCATAGTTGAAGTTTATGCTTGGAATTCGGTCTCGTTTTGGCTTGGATTGGGATAGTTGTTCTTGGTTTTCTTGAAACTCTTGTTTTATAAAACTGAAAAGCCCAAAAACATTTGTTTTGCTTTTTGTTTTTGCATATCAAAAACTCAAAAAACATTGTTTCTTGTTTTTGTTTTTGTTGTTGCCTTTTCATTTTCGTTTGGTCATATCTTTTGGGACTTTAGTGAAGTTTCTTGCTTCTAGTTTTCAGCTTGATTTTGAGGAGAGGTTGTCTTTTGATTTCTTCTTCTTCTTGTTGAGTATTTTTGGTGTCTTATATTGAGAGTTCTTGTTTGCAAGAATTGGCTTTCTGGATATCAAAAGATGAGTTAAAACTGAAGGAGCCTTTTTGGGAAATTTCACCTTGTTTCAAGGGACTTTCTGCATCTTAGAATTTACATGCTAGTGGTCATTTTCATTAGGTGCATTGAATCATTTAGTTAGCTTCTTAATTTTGTGCGTGTGAGTTTGTAATTCGAAAAGAAAAAATACATTTTAGTCTCGTAGAACTTACATAGAAATTGCTCTTCATCGAAAGACAAAGAACTGCATATGCATGTAGTCAGGTTTTTATTAATTTCTTTTGCGTCAGAACATCATTGGTTTCAACTCCATATCCTTATGACTTAATACAACAGCCCTTAAAATAAGCGATTTAATCTAAAATCAACTAGCAAGTTTTATTAAGTGTCAATCACCAACTAGCTAGGTTGTAGGGCCTTGGAATAGGTGAGTGGAGAGTTAACTCTCCAAGGCCGCTCAAACAAACATAGAAGTTGATTAATTGAGCTAAATCCAACTCCGTGAGGTGGACTGGGAAAGCTCTCATCCGAGAGTCAAGCGCGAGGGGAAGTGAAGGTTGAGAAGAGGGATACCCCCCCTCCGATTAGCTGAATCTGACCTCAAGACCGTTCCGCCCAGCTTCTAATACGGATTGGTGTCCATAGTTGTCGTTCCTAGGTTCCACACAGGTGACTGCGGGGGGGAATACCCGTGGTACCTGAGGCAGACGTCGCATCACTTTCAGCAGTACTTCTGGGGGGTGCCCTTGCGAAGCTTGGGTGCTTGAGCCGGCAAAGGCTGTCGTTAGGAGGTCGGCGTAACTGTTTCTGATACCTTCTCTAGTTGTTCTGGGCCCTAATCATCCCAGACTGCTTTCGGAAGGCCCTATACTTCGCTTTCCTGTATTTTGGTGTCCGGTCCTCATCACCCGGAGCGGAAATACTTGGAGGCTGTTTGCTTGCTGTTTCTCAGGGCTTTGATTTTAGTGAGTGCTCTTTGCTCCTAGCTTGCCTAGCTTTTCACTTTTCTTGAGTCTAATATAATAAATTTGTAAAAGTGGCTGATCAAGCGCCTCGACGTTCGAGGAGAGTCCGGGGGTTATCTTCCGAGAGTGCAGAGCCTTCTTTGAGAAGGCGTAGGAGCAATCTAGCAGGTGGTTTTCACCCTGTAGAGTCTGACGCTGTGGAGAGAGATCCTCCACTAAGGTCTGAAGGTTTCGTTGCTGATTCCGGTGTCGGTTCCGAGAGGAGCGTTTCGCTCACCTCGAGGGTATTATTTCCTCAGAAGGAAGATTTTCAGATAGAAGATATACCTGAGCCTGCAGCTACAGGTCCATCTCCTCTTCCTCTTGATCATCCGTTTGTTATAGAGTACATCGGACCGGAGTCTGAGAGACCGCCGGATCTTCCTTATCTTTCTTATCTTTCGATGGCCACGACTGGGAACGCGACTTCTACCGTGAGTGCTGCAGGCATTCAGACCCCTGCTTCTGTCGAGGCAGGGGGCACTCTTGCTCTATCTTCGAGTGCTTCTAGCACTGCTATGTTTGGCTCTGGGCTCACCCAAGCATATGCTTCTCAATCTGGTCCCTTTGTTTCAGGGATGTCCATTGCTGGAAATCCCTCTTTTTCCTTTACCGCCGGTGCAGCTGGATCTACGCCCATGTCCAACATGGCTAGTGGATCAGCTTCTTTTCAGGGTTTCCCCTTTGGGACTGGGCATATTCCTAGTCCCAATCCCTCTTTAGGGTCGTTTCCTTTTACGTCCCAGACCCAAAGTTTCAATCCTTGGGCTCAGGGGCCAAGTTCGACTGCTTTTATGGGGTGGAATCCTATGTTTGCAACGTCGGGGGCAGGGAATCAGTTCATCGTGAGTCATCCAGGGAATGCTTCTTTCCCTGCATCGAGTGCTTATCAGTCTTTTTCCCCTCTATCTAATGCATGGAACCCCTATCAGGGGCTTTCCTCTTCAGTCAATACTTCAGCGGGGGGAACTAGCCTGGGTTATGGTAACTCGGCGGGGGGAGGAGGTTCTTCTCCGTTTTCTACGGGTCCTTTCTGGCAGCCTGGTGCCTCATCAAATCCAGGCTATTCTTTTCAGAATGTGGGAAATCCATCCCATGAAGGATGGAATTCTCAGGCTCCGCCGCGATTACCATTTCTGGCAACGTTAAACTTGCCAGACTTGGCGAAGTTAACTAATGACCCGATTCGATATAGTCCGGGTTGGCCTCCGGTTCCAACCAAACTTCCTTCAGACATTCCTAAGTTTGAAGGCAAGAATGGTGAAGATCCGGCAGACCACGTCACCACATTCCACTTATGGTGTTCATCCAACTCTCTGATTGACGATTCGATTAGATTGAGATTATTTCAGTGCACCTTAACTGGAAACGCCGCGAAGTGGTATATAGAGCTTACTGGGGGCAGTTTCGCCACATTTGGAGAACTGGCTGTCACTTTTCTTAACCATTTCCAGTTGCCCGTCAGATATGAGGCTGGGACCGAACTCCTGGCTAATTTTAAGCAGGATGAAGCAACTCACATTTCTGATCATATTCAGGAATGGAGGAGAAGGAAGAGGCTTATCAAAGCCCATATTCCAGGTGAGTTCCTTCTCGAGTGGTTTTTGAAATCGCTTCAGTCATATATTTCAAAGGATGTATCCATGTCAGGGGTATATTCCGAGGAGCAGGCCATCTTTAGGGCCCAGCAGTTAGAGTTGATCTATTCTCAGTCTGGCATGCTTTACAAGTATTTGCCTAATGCTCCCCGCTCCAAATTGGATCTATCGAAACCTAAACCTGGTCCGCATGGTGACGGACTTGTCGGATCGGTCAGTAGTAGTGCAGCCAGCCTGCTTTCTCAATTGCAACAGCCTGTCTTTACAACTGCTTTTCCAGTCGTCGTGCTCGCCGATCTTCACCTTCCCGCCTTGTCCACACGTCGTCCAATCGAACCTAAAGGAAACTGAAGCATCCGATGGGAAGAAGAAGGGACGTAATAACAAGAAGAAGGGCAAGAATTGGAAGGGCAATGCAAATAAGACCAACGAGCGTGTTGGTGAAAGGCAAAAGGAGAAAAAGAAAGTTAAGTTTCCGTGCAAGCTTTGTGCTGGAGACCATCTCACGCATCTTTGCCCGAAAATTCAGGATGCTCAGCGCCTGTTATCTCAGCAAGGTTCTTCTAGTTCCCAGGTTGTGCTAACAAACCCTTTTCCCCAAGGGCAGCAATTAATTGCTGGCGCGAATCAAAATCCTGGGGCTTCCTCTGGAGGTCCTCAGGAAGGGGAAATTCCATCGAATATCTTTATGATGAGTGCTCACGTGGATGTCGCTCCGAGATCCCGTGATTATGGCGGAGAGGAATCTTCGAAAGCTAAGGAAGTTCCTGATGCTACTGAGCCGCTTCACATCACGAAGCCAACTGGTTTGTCTATGCCTTGACACGAAGTTGTCTCTGAAGTTGTCTACGATTCACTTAACATGAGGGCTGCCCAGAACTACTCGATTGTAGAAGATCTGGCGCAAAGTCCTTGTGCTATGTCAGCTTTAGAGGTACTCCAGTCTTGTCCGGCTCAGCGCAGTGCTTTGCTCACTGCCATTGGAGCTATAGATCCGAAAAATTCTCTTCTGATTACCTTTGATATGAAGAATTTTAAGAAGAGACTTCCTCATCATATGGCCTTCCATATTAAATCATCGTACTGGAAGACTAATATCTTTCGTACGGTCGTTGATGAGGGTGCTTCTACTTGCGTGATGTCTCTCACATGCTGGAAGACACTAGGATCTCCCAAAGCTGTTCCATCTAGCACTATTCTTACTGCATTCGATGGCCATTCTCATAGGCCCCATGGTATTGTCCCGGCTTTGCCCATCCGTGTTGGGGGCAAAACCGTTAACATAGAGGTTGAGGTAGTAGATGCAGCCTTGGACTACAACCTTCTGTTGGGGAGGAACTGGATATATGATATGGATGCCATTGCATCCTCACTATTTCGGATAGTATGTTTTCCCCACGAAGGGAGGATAGTTACGGTGGATCAACTGGACTATCCTCCTGTAGACCTGGATGCGCCTCCTGACTCATCTGTCCCTAAGTTGGACAATACTAAGGCACCTATCGAGAATCTGGGAGTTGGAATGTATTCTTCCCTGATGGGATCTTTTGATCTTCCTCCTCCTAAGGTGTCTATCAATGCTATTTCATCTTACAAGGCTCCCCTTCGAAGAGAGTTCTTTCGAACTCATTATTTTTCGGACCCTTGGACCTTACCTTCCCCAATTGCCACTTTGGAGGAAGGGCAAGTGGGTGGAATGGCATTCCCAATTTCTGCAGCTGAGATTGCATATCAGTCTGTTGTTGACACTGCAGAGTCTGATCCAGCTCCTCTTTCGCCGGAAGAGTTGGATGGTGATGTGGCTCCGGCTTGGACGCTTACTTCTTCTTCTGCCCAGGATTGTCTAGATACAACTCTTCCATCCGAAGAGGCCATCCTGGAAGCAATGACAGGTATAGAGAGACCGTGGGATGACTTGCATCATCGGTCTTACTTCCTACCTGACTTGAGCGAAGTCGAAGCTAGTTTTCCAAGTCCTCAGTCTCCTGGACCTGTTCACCCAGTCTTGAGCCCGTTAGCACCAGCACAGGTTTATGCTGAAGGGAACATGGCTGTGATCTCTCCGACTATCCTGGTGAACATCTCCAGGAATCCCAACATTATCGAGAACGTTTTCATTGGAGCTGAATGTTCCCGTGAAGAAGTTCAAATCTATACCGAGCTCTTCAAAGAGTATAGGGATGTTTTTGCTTGGTCTTATGAGAAAATGCCTGGCATAGACCCATCTATCGTCCAGCATGAGATCAAGACGTATGAAAACGCTAAGCCGGTCAGGCAAAAACTTCGTCCGGTTAATCCTAGGAAGGCAGCAGCTATCAAAGCTGAAGTTGAAAAGTTGCTTAAGGCAGGATTCATTTTCCCAGTTCCTCTGACTGAATGGGTTTCAAACCCCGTTCCCGTTGATAAAAAGTAAGGAACAATTCGAGTGTGCATCGATTTCAAAGACCTGAATAAGGCGTGTCCTAAAGATAATTACCCCACACCCTTCATTGATCAGATTATTGATGAGTGTGCCGGTAACGAGATTTTCTCCTTCATGGACGGTTTCTCTGGTTATAATCAAATTACTATCCGTCCAGAAGATCAACATAAGACCGCATTTATTTGTCCCCGGGGTACGTTTGCATATAAGAAAATGCCTTTTGGTCTTAAAAATGCTGGAGCTACTTTTCAGCGGGCCATGTCTTACGCCTTCCACGACATCAAGAAAATCATCGAGGCATACTTAGATGATCTAGCTGCTCATTCTCGAAAGAGGATGGATCATCCAGGACACCTCCGGCAAATATTTGAAAGATGTTGTTTTTATAAAATTCGTTTGAATCCGAACAAGTGCGTTTTCGCGGTAACATCCGGTCGACTGTTGGGATTTATCGTGTCTAATGAAGGGATAAGGGTAGATCCCTTCAAGGTTGAGGCAATACTTCGGTTGCCTCCCCCGTCTTCAATCCGTCAACTTCAAAGTCTCCAAGGGAAGTCTAACTTTCTTCGGAGGTTTATCGTTAACTATGCTGAGATTACAAAGGGATATATGAGACTGTTGAAGAAAGGAGTCCCTTTTCTTTGGGACGACTATGCTCAATGCTCATTCGATGCCTTGAAAAAAGCATTGACCTCTGCTCCTTTACTGAGTCCACCCGATTATAGCAGAGATTTTCTTTTGTATCTGGCTACAGCAGAATCTACCATTGGTATGGTTCTGGTTCAGGAGGATGATGCTCTGGCCGAGCATGTTATTTACTACCTTAGTCGAGGACTGGTAGGACCTGAACTGCGATACACCCCGATAGAAAAATTAGCCTTAGCAGCAGTTCATGCTGTGCAGCGACTCCGGCATTATATTATTTTTCGCAAAACTTATGTCTTGGCAGCTGCCAATCCATTTCAGTTTGTCCTCAGCAGGCGAGTGATTGGGGGCAAATATAATAGATGGATTGTGATTTTACAAGAATTTGATCTAGAGTTCATGTCTGCCAAATCCAAGAAGTCATTAGTTTTTGCGGAATTGATCTCCGAGTTGCCTTGTGGAGAGGCGATGATCTATGATGAGTCCTTTCCTGACGAACACTTGTTTCTGATCTCTCCACAAGATCCTTGGTATGGGGACATCATTGTATATCTCCAGACTGCGAAGTTTCCCTCTTCTTTTTCGAAAGATGAGCATCGTAAGCTGCGTCACTTAGCTAAAAGTTATCTGATTATTGGTGATGCTTTGTACTGTCGAGGGGTTGATTCAATCCTAAGACGCTGCTTAACTTTCGAAGAAGCTGAGGCTGTGCTCAATGATTCTCACGGTGGAGCTTGTGGGGGTCATTTATCAGGGCTTGCTACAGCCCAAAAGATTTTGCGTGCTGGCTACTTCTGGCCCTCGATTTTCAAAGACTGTATTGAATCGGCCAAGAAGTGTCATCCTTGTCAAGTGTATACTCGAAAAATGCGCGCTCATCCAGCTCCGCTTTTTCCAGTCGTTACTGTCGGACCCTTTACAAAGTGGGGCATGGATTATACTACTTGTAACCCGCCTTCGGCAAAAGGTCACAAGTACATTATCGTAGCAGTAGACTACTTTACGAAGTGGGTCGAAGCTATGCCTACTTTTGGGAACGATGGTGAGACTGCAGCTCTTTTCTTCTTCAACCAAGTCATTGCTCGTTTCGGTATACCGAGAGAGATTGTCACTGACCATGGCAGTCACTTTCAGAACAGTATGATGGCTGAGTTGGCTCTTAAATTGGGTTTCCGGCAGGAGCATTCATCTCCATATTATCCTCAGGCCAATGGCCAGGTGGAAGCCGTGAATAAGTCCTTGAAGACAATTCTTCAACTGACGATTGATAAACATAGATCCAACTGGCACATTATGCTATATCCTGCACTCTGGGCATACAGACGCGCTTAAATCGTAAATCGTTTTACTCCGTTTCTGCGCTTATCCACGGGGTGGAATCCGTATTTCCTATTGAATGCGAGATTCCTTCCCTTAAATTCGTTGTTGAGCTTCTTCCTGACACTTCTAGTCTGGCAGAGCGGCTTCTTCATCTGGAACATCTTGATGAGCAGCGTCGAGATGCCGCCACGTTGAACGAAGCACATAAACACCGAGTCAAAGTCCAGTACGATAAGGCGGTTAAGCCTAGGGTCTTTTCCGAAGGCGACCTTGTTTTGGTCTATGCCCAAGAAAAAGATGCCTTGGGGGCAGGAAAGTTTAAGTCGATGTGGTATGGCCCCTATATCGTCAAAAAGGTCCTTAAGAAAGGAGCGTATACCTTGGTTGACTTTGAAGGAAATGAGTTGTCGGAGCCCCAAAATGGGCTCTATCTGAAGAAGTATTATGCCTAGGCTTTTGCCCCGGCATTTTGCTTTGTATATAGTAGTTTTTGTTTTGTACATATCTGTTTGATTTTCGATTTTTGATGAGATGGTGATGTTTTTGATCTGCTTTGGCAGGTTGTGTTGATGTCATGAGTCATTATGTTTTCGCCGATGGTGCTAGTAGACACACCCGGAACTTAGCTTCCGCGGCTTGGGTTCTACACTATCCTTCCGGTCAGCTGTTGGTATCAAGAGGGGTCTGCATTCGTCCTGCTTCCAATAACGTAGCAGAATACACTGCAGTCATTCATCTACTCTCGGAGGCAATATCTTTGGGTGTTGATTCGTTGGTAGTTTTCTTGGACTCCCAGCTGGTGGTGTCGCAGTTGAACAACACTTATCGGGCACGAGATCCAGTTTTATTACGATTGTTCTTGAGGGTACGTTTGTTACAAAGGTCATTTCAATTTTTAACATTCATTCATATTCCTCGAGCTGACAATTGGTTTGCTGACTCATTGGCTAATCAAGCTTTAGATTGGCATATTAATCATTCAATACAATAAAATCTAATCATCAAAAACATCATACATTTGATACATTTATCACATCACATCAAAATATCGCTGTATATATATCATCAGTATGTCAAAAAACTTTACAAAATGTTGGATCCATCAATGCCGTACAAAACTTGGGCTTATGCCCCATCATGTTCAGTCTCAAAAAATATACAGTCATCCAATATGTAAAAACTATCTACTCCTGAGGACCCTGCCCAACATTCCTATAGAACATCACTGCAGTGGCCACACGGCGGAACAGTCTAACCCAGTCCCGGGGTACTCCTACAACCCGTCTCTGGACGGCTTCTGGCAAGTCCTCCACAGCAGCCAGAGGGATTTGGCGGGTTAGTCCCTCCAAGTTTCTCCGCACGGCCTGGAGGGTTCTGTCAGAATCCGCTGTCTCTGCTTCACCTCTGCGGCGCTTGTGACGTGCTAGGCCCTCAGGACGCACTGGTCCAACATCTGAAACATGATCATTTTTATTTGTCAGTCATTATGAATCCAATCCAAAAACATGTTTGTTTTTCATTTTTCATACATATTTGAAAAATCCAAAAAATCATATAAGTTAAAATTTTTGAAAAAAACTTACCGACTGCTCCCCATGCTGCACCGGGTGGAAGTACTAGATCTGGATCTCCTCGGAAATCCATCCCGGCATAGGGGTAGTCATCTACTGCGATGATCTGTTCTCTCCACCATAAGAAGAACTCATCGTCCTAGGTAGTTCGGGGTACCTCGCTGCCCCCCAGTCTCTTCATCATGTCTGCCCAACGGGCAATTCTTGGGTCCCGAGGGCTGCTGATAGTTGAGATGACTTTGGGTCTCAAAGCTGGAACTCTCTCCAAGAAGAATGTAGTCAAAATGGTTCCATAGCCAAAGTGTTTTGTATGTGTTTTGCGAATGGAGGTCAGTTGTTGTTTCATGTTCAGTAGCAAGGCAGTGCACCAATCATACACATGAATTAAGCACTCTACAGCTATGCTCATGTGCGTCCTGAACGCCTGATGCAGTGAGGCAGATCCTGCCACTCTGCCGATGGTGAATAGGAGGATCTTCATGTGCAAGTCCTTGATATCTCTGATTGCAATCTGTGTGCCAACTTTCTTGGAATCTTCTATGCAATAGATTTGGACATAGTCCTCCACGGTTAACCCTCCCAAGGGCCTTCCGTGCAGATCCACTGGGTCTCCCCTTCTGGAGAGTCCAGTGATGAAGTATATATCTTCCACTTCTATGCGTAGTGGCATTTGATCAATGATGAAACAATCCTGATCCGGTTCCCAATAATTTACCAGCATTTCAAGCAATCTCACATTACTTTTCATATTGGGCATCTTGAAAATTTGAATAATCCACAGCTTCGGAGGACATTTTGTGCTGCACGGTCTTCCATGACCTCTTGGTCTATTGCACTATGCTCGCGTTCCCTCCATGAAATTGTCATCCTGAAAAAATTCATTAAAATTTGCATTAGAAACTCATTTTTTGAAATTCGGACTTGCGCATACGCTAGTTTCGCTGTGCACAGTCGCGTATACACGCGACTTTCCTTCTTTGAACCCGCGTATGCGCAGGTACGCGTTTTTTAATAAGGGTTTCCAGGTAAAAATCCACTTAATTTTAAATTTTAAACGGACAAAATGAATCAACAGGATGAATAAGGATCCTACCTGAAGTTTCGCTGAATTCCGATGGTCGGTTGTTGCTGATTTGACGAAACAAGTTTTTAGCCCCAGAGCTCTTTTCCAAATCAGCTATGCAATAATGAACCAATTGAGAGGTAATTTGTGTATTTATGGCTAAAAAATTGAAAATTTTCGCAAAAATTTCCTAGTGCTTATTTTTTCGATCTGTCTTATGCTGTATAACTCGATTGCTTGGAAGTGCCCAGTTTGGTATATTTCAGGTACATTTTGACATTTTTGAGATTTTTCCCGGTTTCTGGCCCATGTGTTCAGACTCTTCATGGCAGGTATATGATCTTCACTGGCATATAGGTTAGGGAATCACTTTCCGTTGCATCTGGCATTCTAGCCTCCATACTGATCACTTGCCTTAGGGTCGATCCCATCAGGTCATGAGTATTATACCCATTTCACTCGCCGATTTTTTAAATCATGACTTGATGGTAGAGCCTTCCTTTACATGGGCTTCCTAGTTAGTTCCTCGCTATCACTTGTTTCCCATGCTGCTTTTTATGTAGGCTCGGGAGTCCTCTTTAGTCCCGCCATGTCTTTCGTGTTGAAGCTTCATTCTTCTCCTTCATCACTTATCATTTTTCTCGCTTATACCCTAGAGGCTCCCTGGTGTCGTTAAGTTGTATTACTGCATTGCATATTGGCTACTTGTTTATCCTGGCCTTTAGCCGGCTTCATTTGGACTCGATGTTTAAGCCAACTTTTGACCTTGACTTTCTGTACAAGTTAACCATTGAATGCACTTAGCTATCACGACTTGACACCTTTGTACCCATGGATGGAACGTTCCTCTGAGTATCACTGACCAGTTTTCGCCACCTTGCATTGAGCATAGGATTGTTCCAAACCCTGGAACTAGTGCATCTGCTTTTTTTTCGATACTCGTTCTATCCATTGTATCATAGCATTCTTTTATTCTTTTTCAGGCTTATTATGAAAAAGACAAAAAAATTAAATATAACAAAAAGAGCGGGAACGGGATGTATCTTCGTTATTTTGATGGCAGTACAGAGTCAGTTTGTCGCCCTTGAACAAAGCACATATACTTATATATATTTTCTTCATTTGGGATGGTTCTAGTTTTGACCTAGGTTCAGCCTTTACCATGTTTCACTTGTCAGTTCTCCCCCGGTTGGTTATCTCTTCCAATCATATGGAGAGTTTGTTTTGCCTCCCGCAAGACAGACTTATACAGTGTCACTTTTTACTGCCATGGTCATCACAGAGTCGTGCTTTTGTTCAAGGGAAGTCTAGCCTGAGTCGGCCATTCTGCGGTGTCTCTTGACTCATTATTCAGTCGGCCTTCCCGGTCTTGTCAGTATCATGCTCTATCACATCAGATGTTTTGATCTTCTGCTCGTGCTGGTTTGAGAAGGTCCCCATTGACTTCTTGCCGGCGGGTTTGTCTCTTATCGACTACGACACATTGCTCTGAGAGCAAGCCTAGAGCCGCACCTTGGGCCTATTTCCATCATTGATAGGTGACCTCGTGCTCAGCATTTGATCATCATCATAGGTCTTTGACTGAGTGGTTTCCCCTGTGTTCGACGTCAGCACACATTATCACACTTGGGATTCGTGCAGTACCTGGATTTCCATTTGACCCTATCGGTGGATTTCTCGCCTCTGTGTCAGCTTTCATTATAGGTTGGTTCAGAGGGTTTCTTCCGTGCGCTAGCTTCATCTTGTGCACGTCGGAAACGTACTTCGGTTTTGGTTCCATCACTCTCCTTCGTCCGATTCCTTCCAAATATTGGCCTGCGGGTTACACTCGCGCTGGACTGATGTGGGATGCCTTAATGCCTTCCTTCCAACAGATCTTTTCCCATCGACTCCGACTCATTGCTCTGGGAATAAGGTCTAGAGTCTTTTTGTCAGTACCTTAGGGTTTGCAGTCATCAGTGGCAGACTCTTCGCTATCGACAGTGGGGATTCATCATTGCCTCCCGATTGGTAGATTCTTTCAAGTGTTCGACTTCAACTCATTCATTCGCACTTGTCAGATTGTACTGGGGCACCTTGACACTCATTATCATTATCGGTGGGTTGTCTCACGTTGGTTAACGGGATACATCATTGCCCGGTAATCCAACGATTTCTCACATGGTCGACTTCAGCTCATTTATTCCCATTGTGTAGAATTGTGCCATAGTGATCGGTGAAGACCTCGGGTTGCATCAGCATTTCTCGGTTCACTTTTGACAGTCCTTTCAGTATCTGCCAGTGATGTCGTCCACCCTTATATGTTGCAGTGTCAGTATAGCAGCATCCTATATGTTGGCTCCCGAGTTGCATGATTGTACCGTTTGTTCCACCTCTTATGATTTGGTACTTGGAGATTCAGTTACTTATATGATCAGACATCCAGTTTCAGCATCATTGATCAGTTTTCTATATGTGATACTTGGACATTGATTCAGACTTGTACTTCCGGGCCATGCTCAGATGATTCATTGTGTACTTTTAGTTCAAATATACTTGTATACATGTTGGATATATTATGTACTTTCCATATCATTTATTTTTGACTGAGCATGGGTATGCTCGCCACAGCATGAGTTGACTCTCCGGTTTCTTTCATTGGTTTTTATAGGGCTGAAATCCGGTGAAGTCCTCTTGTCCTTGCGAAGTTCTTTCTATGCAGACATTATATTTCGGCCATCATGTACCCCTTCTGACCTCATATATTAGGGGGCATCTGTTATAGCATCATTTCTCACCTCGACATGATTCATGATTGCTTCATGGCTTTATGGGCACCCATTCCTACAGACTTGGACAAATTCACTTAAAAACAGTGGAAAATCCTCCATACGCGACTATGCCCGTGTATTTCCGCGTGTATACGCGAGTACAGCTAGACTTTTCCGCGTATGCCATTTTAATGATTAAAAAATATATAAAAAGAATCCCTAATTTCGCGCTGGGTCTATGGTTACTCAGGTAGTTCAACCACCCCAGCCCGTGGCCAACTGTTTCCAACTACTGAAACTACTTGGAGGGACTATAAAAAGCCCTCATGTGTATGGCCTAAGGAGAGAGAGAATTATTGATATTATACTCTGTTGGTATTCCCTATCCAAGTCCGTCCTCATGCCTCGCATTTTCCTCACCATTTCGGTGAGATCCCTGTTTTCCTTGAGACACACATCCCTTTATATGTTATCTTACGCAATTTTGGCTTGAAGAGTCTTAGCGAGGCAAGTGGCTGACGTATCCCATTTACTCGCTTCATTTAAGGCCTTGGAAGGATCAGGTGATCTCTCCACTTACTTTTGTACGTACTATTTTTATAATACAGAAGTATCATGCTGTTCCCGAAATAAACGTGTTAGTGTATGCTTTAATGTATGAAGAATATTTGTTATACAAGTATTCATGATGATTTATTTAATGTTTTATATGAATCTCACTAACATATAGAGTAGAAATATACTGTACAACTTGTCCTTTGTGCTGGTTTCTTCTTGTATTTTAGGTGAAAGAGGAAGGACGGTTGCAGGGAGTTTGAACTCCACGTGGATCTACTTCAAACGTAGGACCAACGGTTAAACCTCTCGTTCTACTCGATTTCGTTTTTATGACTGTGCATGATCGTGTGAGTCTCTGTTAAGTAGTACGCCCCTGCTCTGTGGAGGTTGAATCCCAACCAACCTCTAGGGTGTTAAATCCCCGAAACAATTATGCACAGGTTGCAATAGAGTACAGTGAAAGGTGTTGGCACAGGTACATGTACAGGCACTGCTACAGGTACATGCCTTCATACACGTACATGTTTGGTACAGGTACAGATGTTGGTATAGGTATCGGTCTTGGTATAGGTACATGTGTTTGTATAGGTAAAGGTACCAATACGGGTACAAGTATGGGTGGTACGGGTATAGGTACACATGTGCAGGATTTGACTACTATCTCACAACAAATGGATTGCTTAGACTTAGAGACAAGATATATGTACCAAAGAACAATGAGTTCAAGAAGGTGACCTTGAGGGAGTTCCATGTGAAACCATATTTGGGTCACCCAGGTTAGTAGAAGAATTTTAATACAATGTAAAAATTATACTATTTGTCGAATCTGAAGAGGGATGCTATAGAATTTTTAGCCAGATGTTTGGATTTTAAGATGGTTAAGGCTGAGTGTAAAAATCTAGGTGGACTGCTCCAGCCGATTGTGATTCTATACTGGATATGTGAGTTCATTTCCATGGACATCATCAAAAATTTTCCTAATATAGCTATACACCATCATTCCATCGTGGTTTTGGTGGAAAATTTGACAAAGGTTGCACATTTCATTCCAGTGAAGACTACATAGTCAACCAGTGTTGTAGCATAGATGTTTAGCAGAGACATAGTCAAATTGCATGGTGTTCTGAAGGATATTGTATCCGACATGGATGTAAAGTTCACATCAAATTTTTGAAAGGATTTGTTTGTAGGTTTGGGCATCGAGTTGACCTTTAGCACAACTTAGCATCTACATACGAATGGAGAGACTAGGAGGGTCAATAGGTTATTGGACGATTTGTTGAATATGTATGTGATGCATCAGTAACACAAGTGGGAAGAGTATATTCCACTGGTATAGTTTTCGTACAACAAAGGGTATAAAGAGTTTTTGAGTATGAGTCCATTTGAGGCATCGTATGGGAGGAGTCCCAACACTCCTATCATTTAGAGTGATCCAGTTAATAGGGTATTCACTGGACTAGATATGCTGGCAGAAACAGAACAAGAAATGTAGGTGATCACGCGGAACTTGAAATCATCGTAGGATAGGTCAAGGATTTATGCAAAGAGGAATAGGTTGTTCAAGGAGCTTCAAGTTAGGTATTAGGTGTACTTTCATATCAAGCCCAAGAAGAAATCCTTGTGGATTGGATCATGTGCCAACGTTGCACCACGGTTTTGTGGACCATTGAGGATCATTGAGAGGATCGAACCAATGGCCTATCAACTGGCACTTCCTTCGAGAGTGAAATTCCATGATTTTTTTCATATATCATTTCTTAATAATTATGTCAAATATGGTGATCATTTTGTTGACTAGTCTGTATTCCAGGTGGAGCAAGAACAAGAGTTACAACTAGAACCGTAGTGAATTTTGTAGAAAAATACATTCATGGTCCGAAATCAAGTAATATAGCAATTTAAATTGCAATGGAATCACTTTGGGCCCGATGAAGCTACATAGGAGATGGAAAATCATATGTGGGCCATGTTTCCTTGTCAATTGAGGTAAAACAATTTTTGTGTGATGTTGGTTTTTTTTTGCATATGTTTTGGCGATGTTTTGGTATATGTTTTGATGTGATGGTTGGATATATGTACATATTTATATGCATGTAAATATGTTCATGCCCTATGTTATAAAGCTGAAATAAGTGGTATGGTGTCATGTCAATATAATTGTCATGTTGTTATGATGTCATGTTGGTTTTGTTTTCAATAGGGTGATCATTGTATACACCACATCACACTATGTTATAAGGCTTCGAGGGTATTATGTTCTCTTTTTAGCAGTTTTGCTGAGGTATATGTGTGATTGAACACCGAGGATGGTGTCCCCCAAGAGGGAGGGTTCTGTAATATCCCTGGTGAAAATTCCATGCAATAAAGTTAAAATAATAACCACAGTTGATGGGACACATATTGCAAGCTAAATTTTGGGAACACATCCTAGTGTAGGTGTTGACATTGTTTATGATGGCTAATGAAATTCGTAAAGGCTATGGATAATTCATTAAGGAGGCAAAAAGTATTTTTTGCACATTTATTTATGAAAACAATTGAAATTAGGAGAAAATGGATATGAAAGGTCACATGTTTCATATGAGGAGGAAATTGAAGGAAAGTAATGCAAAATGAAGAAAATAGAGGCCTATTCTATAAAAATTCTTCTTAGGATTAGTGGGTACCTTTTCTCAATGCATTTTTGGAGCTCCCTCATTATTCTCTCTCTCTCTCTCTCATACCCTCAAATACTTTCTTTGAGCACTCTTGGAGAGTTTGGATACTTGGTGATTTGGAGAAATAAGGAAAAGGAAGAGCAAGAAAGTGCAAGTGGACATGGATCAATAGCTACAACAAGATTTGATTACATGTACTCAATTACATGTGTATTTTACTCACTAGTTTTGGCGTGCATGAGTATTGATGAGGATTTTCCTAGCCTTGCCATCTCCTGGAAAATCATGGTATTGTGGGCTTATTTACATTTATTATTTTCTTCTTTTTTCTAATGATTCCTTTAGTTGTGGGTTCAGTTAGTAGTTCCTAGAAACCTTGGTTGACAAACACTCTGGATGCCCGCTAGACAACTGTGGGTTGAATTACTAGTCCTTGAAGCCTTGGTTGGAAAAACACTCTAGAAGCACTAGGTGGGTTTAGTTACTAGTCTTGGAAGCCCTCATTGGAAAAATGTTTTCTAAGCCTTATAACGGTTTGGGTTGAGTAACTAGTCCTAGAGGTCCTTGTTGGAACAAAAAATATAAAAGCTTGGAGTAGCTTGGATAGAGATCAATCCATGATGGTTAATGATGTCGAGCCATGTGGTGGAATCATTGGTTTTTGGGTTGAGACAGTTTGGTCTTTGAAGCCCTGGTTCGGTGTCGATTGACGTGTTTGATAAAGGCCCACATTCAAGGTTAGTATACGGAGCAGAGGTGATTGGATAAAGTGTGACTTGGCTCAGCCAATCTATGGTCAAGTTGAACATGGAAGTCCCATCTCTTGTTTGGTTTTACATTTAGTAATGAAGAACTAATTCCTATGGTGTTCAATATGAAAATCTCTTGGTTATTGTATGGATATATGTTTTTTTATATCCATTGAATTTATGCTCTTATTATGTTGGTCATAAGCATGCATTTAATCAGTGATGATATATGGCTCTCCATATTTTTATACCGGTAAATGAGAGCACAATGTACATATGGTCAAACAGACTATATTATAAATTATGATGTAGGGGATAAATGATTCTTATCCATTCTAATATTTGTAAGAGATCCCCAAGTTAGAATATGTTTTTTTATACCTATATATGTTATGTTTGTGACATGATTCATGAAATGCCTGTCATGGTTGGACAGTGTTCAGATGAGTTCCTATTTACTCAATTTAATGTTCTTAAATTGCAAGCATAAATTATCGACCGGAGTCAGTAAAATGATGAAGTACAAGTTAACTATATGTGCTAGAAGTCTTTGTGGTTTAATGTGATGTTTGAATTTTTAAAATTTTGTTAATTTTTGAACTTATGGATCGATATTAAATTCCTATGGATCAGTGATGTTTTTAAAGAAATTTTATCAACTATATTAAATTTTATTTCTATGGTTACTTCCAATTGAAATGAGCTTTAAAAGCTATTTTTAAAATGAGTCTTTTCAAAAGAAATGATTAGTTGTATTTTTATTAAGTTGGTTTTAGATTTTTTATGCTACAACAGTTAATGAACTAACTCTAAATTACAAAAGCATGAAATATGATACAGTTCTGATTTTAGGAAAACATTAAAATCTAAATTCTATGAAGACAGAAATGAACTAAATTCTACTGCAAATTCTAGTCTCGAATGTAAATGAAAAAAAAACTAAACTATATGGAATATAGCAGAATGAATTCAAGAAATTATTCTACAAAATAAACATAGCCAAATCACTGAACTATTGAAGCTAATATATTGAAATAAAGCAAGAATCAAAAGCTTTTACCGAATTATGAAATAGTAACGCTATTGAGATGCATAAAAATGAAATTAAAATGACACGGTATTCTTGTAGGGGCCCTCCATAATGCAATAACTTCTTAACACTATCAACACATCAAATTGCATGAAAGGGAACTTCAAATTAATATAAAAATACTCAAACAATATGTTAAGGAAATGAAAGTTTGCGTGCCCTGAATACACAAAGTTCTTATGATTTTATAGAATGCATTCAACAATACTCGAATTTTAAGCCTATGGATATCTATTAGAATCCTTATACAATTTAAAATCATAAAATAAATATCTCTTATCTGTCGATTTTCTATTTGGAAAGAAAATCAACAAATTCATGCCATTTCTAGACTCTGTTCGTGGACGCTCGAACGTGTTTACTACTATCTTTAACTGAGGGAATGTGTGATATTCAGGGTGTATAGGCTAGGATAAGTAGGAGGAAATCCATGATGGGATCATCCTCTATCCACCCATATATTCCTTTGCTGAGCTGATGCACCGAAACCCTGCTAACAATGAAGATATTTGCAGAGCTGTGGAATAGCGGGACAATTGTATCAATCCTATAGCTGAATGTAATATTTAACAAAACAATATGGTATATTAGCAAATATGAATAATAGGACACACAAATACATTATCTTTTCAAAATCATGTTTTTTTCTTCCTTATTATGTCGATAGTGATAGAATAAGAAGGAAAATATGGATGAAAATAGGTGTCAAAACAAAACAATTTTGGGACTCTACACTCCCCCATACTGAATGTTTTGTATATTGTAATACACCCACAAAATTTTGTCATTTCTGTTCAGTCACTACATATCCTTAGATACTTCTACCAGCACATCCAATTTCATCCTTTTCACCCTTTTTCCTGTTTCTTCTATCCTTGGTTTCTTCATGATTATTTTGTACTTCACGTTAAATATTTTTATCTTCATGGCTATGTTTTCTTCCTTCAATTTCTTGTTCCTTTTGTACCATAGACTCAGATGTAGGAGGAGGTTGTCACTATTGAAAATTTTAACTTCATTCTGAGCTTCAAATATTGGTTTTTATTTTTAATATACATGTGTAATGTATCCAATTCCAAGATATCATTCCTAAGGATGTCGAGAACTAGAGTTTCCTATGTTTCATTAAACTGGTATTTCTCTTCACTTAGATTTGGAACTTATATATTGGATGCTTCTATTTTCTTCAATGATTCTATGTAATCATAATTTTCCTATTGTACTGGATCAATACCTATACTTTGTCTTGGACTCTAAGGAGGTGATATGTAGGCATGTGGAGATGCTCTTAGGGAATTTTCCATGGTTTCATTTGCCTCTAAACCAATGTGTTATACATATTTTGAGGACACTTCCTTCACTTTGATTAGCCTGTTATTTATTCTTAGTCCTGTGACAGGGGTCTTTGGGGTTTTAGGCTTCTCTTTTTTGGACAAAATCTCTTTTTTGTTGTTGGCTTCCTTTTATGAAACCAACTCCAAAAATAGAAGAAAAGAGAGATCAACACCTTAGAAATAAGCCACTTCGAGGGGGAAACCTCGTTTACATTACATAAATGAACAATTACTTGAGGATACAAATTAAAACACCTCCTTCTATATGTAGGATTCCATAGGGTCACAATATAATCCTACCGGACCTAACAATAATAATGTAAGGGAACAATAATAACAATATTATGGTTACAAGGGTACAAAAATAAAAATAAGGGGGATACACTAACAACAATAAGGGACTACACTAGTAATATATGGACCTAACATGCCCCTCTCCCTCAAAAAAGTGTTGTCTTAAACACTTGAGTAGCTATGGGTGCTTTTGTATAAAATTTTCATCCTCCCATGTAGAATATTTAGTGGGTAAACTCTTCCACTTGATCAGATACTCTGAAATTGATCGATTTCGTAGCTGTCGAGTTCTTGTTTCCATGACTACTTGAGGTTCCAATATGATTTTTCCTTACTCATCAAGTGATGGAAATATTGTTTGAAATGAGATTTTTTCAACTATAACCTTCTTTAAGCATGAAACATGGAAAACTGGCTTCACTTGTGGCGAAGAAAGAAGCTCCAATTTTTATGCCATAGTACCAATATTTTGCAACAGCTTATAAGGACCATAGTAATTTGGCAATAATTTATTATCCTTCTTAGCTTACTTGAGGTAAATTTGTTTGTATGGTTGTAGCTGTAACAATACCCAGTCTCCTACATCAAAACTTCTCTCGCTGCAATGTTGATTTTCCTATTGTTTCATTCGATTTTGTGCCAAATTTAGGTTATCCTTTAAGAGTTGGAAAAATTCCTATTGAAGCTCAATGTGATATTCCAATTCTTGAACCTTAGAATTTTTTCTTAAGTATGATGTGATGGACAGTGGATGATATCCATAAATTGACATAAATGGGGTCATTTTTGCTGTAGTATGGAAGGAAGTGTGATACCACCATTCAGTGAGAGGTAACCACTTGACCCATTGTGTTTGTTTATCAGATACAAAATAACGAATATATCCTTCCAAAAATTTATTCACTATCTCAGTTTGACCATCTTGAGCTAGTTGAGTACCCAAACAAGAAAATAATTCCATCCAAAAATTTCTAGTAAAAATGGGATCTCTATCGCTTACAATAATCTTTGGGTTTCCAAGTAGCTTTTGAATTGTTTCCATAAATGTAGTAGCAACTATACTTACTTTAAATGGATAAGATAATGCACAAAAGTGTGCATACTTGGTAAGTCTATCAACTACCACCACGATGACACTCTTTCCTTCAGAGTTAGGTAAACTTGTGGTAAAATCAATTGAAATCTCCTTCCAAAATTGTATTGGAATGGATAATGGTTGTAGAAAACCTGAGGTATTAATTGTCTCAACTTTATTTTTCTAGCAAACCAAACATTCCGCCACAAACTTTTGAATATCATATTTTACGACATCCAAAAAAATTCTTTCTTCAACCTGTTGTAAGTTTTTAAAAATCTTGAGTGTCCTCCTAAAGGATAAGTGTGCAATTACAAAAGAATATTTTGCTTTAGTTGAGAATTTTTACAAAGATATAAGCAATCTTTGTACCATAAGGTATCATTTTTCCAACTAAATGCATCAAATGTACTAGGATCTTGCTGCAAATTTTGAATGAGTGTCCACACTTCTTCATCCTTCCTCCATTTATCCATTGACTCAGTTATCTAATATGGTTGGATAATAGAAATGGCACAAAGCAATGCTTCCACCTCTTCATTATTTCTTGAGAGTACATCTGCAACAACATTTAGCTTCCCCTTTTTGTAGATGATTTCAAAGTCATAACTAAACATCTTTGTGACACATTTTTTCTACTCTTCTAAAGATAGTCTTTGTTCCAAAAAATGTTTAAGACTATCATGATCAGTTTTACCTTGAAGTGTCTTCCCATTAGGGAAGGTCACCATTTCTTTAGTGCATGTAGTATTCCTAACATTTCCTTCTCATAAATATGTTTATCTAAATACTTTCCTTTGATTGGATGACTTTAAAAAGAAATGGGTCTTCCTTGTTGCATTAAAAGAACACCAATTCCATTTCATGAGGCCTCACCTTCCACAATAAAGGTTTTTGTGAAGTCTGTCATAGCTACGACCGGTGTTAGGCACATTTCCTCTTTAAAATGTTCAAAGGTCTTAGTTGCTTGAGGAGTCCATGAAAATGCATCTTTCTACAATAATGTTGTTAGAGGTGCTGCTATTCTCCCATAATTATTAAAAAAATTGTGATAATACCCTGTTAAACTGATAAATCCTCGCAACTATTTTATGGTTGTGGGGACTTTCCATTCTTTAATGGATTTATTTTTGTTAGGGTCTACCTTAACACCCTCACGAGTTACAATATGACCCATATATTCTACCTCTTGTACTCCAAATAAACACATGGATTTTTTTTCATATAAGTGTTTCTTCTCTAATAGTTTGAGCACCCTTTCAACTTGTTGAACATGATCCTTCCAAGACTTGTTTTATATTAGTATATCATCAAAAGATACTAGCACAAATTTTCTAAGGAAGGGTTTGAAAATGGAATTCGCCAACCCTTGAAATGTAGAAGGTGCATTGGTAATGTCAAAAGGCATGAGAAAAAATTCATAATGACCTTCATGAGTTCGAAATGTTGTTTTCGAAATATCTTCACTCTTCATTCTAATTTGACGATATCCTGAACAAAGATACAACTTGGTAAAATAAATTTCTCCATGTAATTCATCCAATAATTCATCAGTCACGGGAATGGGAAATTTATCTTTAATAGTGAGCTTATTGAGCTCCATATAATCTAGACACATGCACCATGATCCATCCTTCTTGTGCACCAATACTACCAGAGCAGAGAAAAAACTTTGACTACGTTGAAATATACCAGCCTCTAACATTTCTACAATCATACATTCAATTTCGCTCTTTCGGACATAAGGATATCTATAAGGCCTGATTTTTGGAGGAAAACTTCCTCGAATTAAATGAATAGAATGATCATGATCACAAGTAGTTGGGAGTCCTTTGGGAATTTCAAACACTTCGGAATGATTGTCCAAGACTTTTTGGATATTTGGAGAAATAGATGATTTTGATGTTGGAACTTCTAGTGAGCATAATTGTAAAATTACGCCTCGTTGTTCTTTCTTCAGAAGCTTTGTCATGATATTAAAGCTTATTATCTTTCGTGGCTTCCTTGTGACACCCCGTAATTCAACTTCCTTTCCTTCCAAAAAAAAGTTCAAGAAAAGTTCTTGAAAATTAAAAGCTGTTGTCCCCAAAGATGGTAACCATTGTACTCCTAGTACAACATCAACACCTCCAACTATAATGGAAAACATAGGACTATTCAATACATATTCCCCCATGGTTAGCTTGATATTATGACATTTTCCAGAGAAATTTATAGTTCCTCAATTTTCAACCATCACTTGACATTCTGGTGTTGGGTATAGGAAACAATTTGATTCCTTGGGTACAATGAATAAATTTATGGGTATTACCCAAATCAATCAACACTATTAACTTTTTCTTCTTGATATGTCCTTCTATCTTGACAGTTTGAGGAGTGGTAATTCTTTCCAATGCATTACATGATATCGTCAGACTCGTTTCTTCTTCTTCTAGGGTTGGTTCCTGGTGTATATCCTCTTCTTTTGAATTTTCTTGTTCATTTTTTTCCTCTATTCAGAATCTATGTAAAATAATTCCTTCTCAGCACACTTATGACCTTTAGTGTATTTTCTATCACAATTGTAGCAAAGCTTTTTTTCTCTTTTTTCTTCCAATTTTTGTGGTGTCAACCTTGTAGGTTGTTGAATTCTAGGAACAGAAAAACTTCCATCTTTATATATTGAGTGGTAGGCTTCCTTGTCGCCATAATTTTACATTAAATTTTTCTTGCCAACCTGAATGCCTTCTCCAATGAATTAGGTTCCCAAATGAAAACCTCATGTTGGATGTTATCCTTTAAAGTCCCTATGAAGACATCAATCCTTTGTTCCTATCGAATATCATTTACCCTTATATTCAATTTTTGGAAGTACTCAATGTGCTCCAGCACTGAACTCTTTTGTTTGCGATTTATAAATTGGCTAAAAAAGGCGTTGCTCTTTGTATCCTCGTAATGTGCTATCATTTCCTCCATAAAAACTGACCAAGTGATAGTTTTTTTTATGGGAGAAAAGCCATTGATACCATATAAATGTATTTTATTCTAAATATAAAGTTGCAATGTGTACCTTTTGTGTTTTTTGCACATTATTGAGATCAAAATTTTTCTCCACCTGTAGTATCCATGTTACACGATCCTTGACATCAAACTTCCTCATATGGATGTTTGGAATATGGTGGGTCTTCCATCCAACATTAGATTTTATGAAATCACATTTAACATTTATTTTGTTCTAATCATGAGTTTCTTTGACTATATTTTTTCCATTAGGAAACATTTCTTGTATCAACTTTGTCAAATCTTCCATGTCTTCTTTTAGATCATTCTTCATGTTTTCCATTTTTTCATCGGTCTTAGCTTCCATGTCATCTATCTTAGCTTCTATGCCAGCTTCCATGCCATTCTTTAAAACATCCATCTTAGCTTCCACACCTTTCTTCAACCCATCCATCTTAGCTTCCACGCCTTTCTTGAAAACTTCCATTTCATTTTTTGTTTCTCTTTGTGATAGCGGAATTTGAACCACCTTCTCATGTTATTTTGATATGTCATGTTGCACTTATTCGTCTTCATGAGTCATAGTAGAGTCTTCTAAAGGATTAATGGATGCTGAATTATTTTTAGGGGGAATTTTAGAACCAAATACTGATATATATTTTACAATATGCCCTTGGAATCAATTCAAACTGATTCTTCAAACAAGGCTTATGCAATTCGAAAAACAAAATACACACCTTTTTCTTGCTTTTGAGCAGCTCAATATTGAAACTCAATTATCTTTATGATTTTGGATCTTCAATATCTAAAATTTGGTCCTATAGCATCCCTATGAGTCTTCTTTCAAATGTCATAGGTCTCAGCTAATTTGGATTGTTCAAGGCAAATTTATGCACAATCTTCCATAATGACCCAATTATGGACTGGTTCATTAGAGAGACTTTGTATGCCATACCGCATGTCACTGATTCCTCCCTCGGCTCTGAAATTGATAAAAAGGAAAATAAAATTTGCGTACTTGTGGCCACTTTTTACATAATTCCAATCTGATGCTCAGAGAGAGAGTTATGACTATTTTCCCATGACCACCTCTTTAAGATGAAATTCAGGAGTCTCAAAAAGCCTAACTTCCACAGAATATATCTCTGAAAATATTACGAACTAAGATTTAAAATTTTTACACGCCATTCCTTAGGATTTCGGATTTTCTATGTAAAAAATTCAGCTTCTGAAACTTCTTATAAAAAATCTATAGCGAAAATTCCACGATGACCTGCTTAGGTCAAATTCGGGAGCCTGAAAAAAATGTAACTTCCACAGATCATATATCTAAAAATATTGTAAACCAAGATTTCAAATTTTTACATGACGTTACTACGGATATCAGCTTCGTTCGGTAAAAATTTCAGCTTCCGAAACTTTGTATAAAACAGGCTATAGCGAAAGTGCCACGGTGACCTGATTGGAGCAGAAAAACCCTAGAATCTAAAGATTTGATACCAAATCTTTTGAAACGAGCTCCAAAAATAGAAGAAAAGAGAGACCAACGCCTTAGAAATAAGCCACTTCGATGGGGAAGCCCCCTTTATATTATATAAATTAACAATTCTTTGATGATACAAATGACAAAACCTTCTTCTATATATAGGAGTCCATGGGGTCATAATATAATTAAGCTGACCTAACAATAATAATGTAAGGGCACAATAATAAAAATATTTGGCTTAGAGGAGTACAAAAATAACAATAAGGGGGCTACACTAATAAAAATAAGGGACTACACTAGTAATATAGGGACCTAACACTTTCTTTCTTCTAACATGTTCATTTTCTTTAAAACTTCTGTAATTGGCATGTCAGCCTATGACCAATATTACTGATGATGTGGCTCTTGTTCTAGTGGTGTCTCAATTTTCCTCTGCTACTACTTCATTTTTCATTTTTTTCCTCTTCAAAATGATTTCTAACTAGAAAGGCTTCCCATGTATTCCATATACTTTGAAGATGTAATTTAACAAGTATTTTAACCAGCCCATGGTGATACATTGTGTTTTCTACGAACTCAATTGTCCTTTGAACACTCCCTCACATTTTTTAATACTATTCAACAATAAATATGAATGGTACATTCCATGTTCATCAAGAAAATTCATAAATGATCTTATGTGGTAGAAAAACACACAGCCGAATCATCCTTCACAAGTAAATTTTTTTTGGATGATTAAGAGAAAGTTCCTCCACTTAATTCTTAATGTAGAACTGAGAATTCCTTTCCTGAAGAAAGTAATGTCCATGCCTGGTTTCTTCAAGAAAACCCTCCAGTCATCTCCTTTTATTCCTATGTTCTTGAACCACTTTTCTCTTATGCATGAAAATCTGGTAGCTTCTGTAATTAGAGACTCTGTCATAGTGAATTTGATGTCTCCTATTTCCACTTCTATGTCATAAAAAGCACTTGCAAAAGTATTGGTGACTTCTTTGTGAAATCCATGAAATTTATCCATAAATTCTAGCCGTTGTTATTTCTATAATAATTCTCTTGCCTACATATATCCTTCCAAGAGTTTCTTCCCTATTGCCTCTATTCGGAAAATCACACCCATGATTGAAAGATGTTTCACCTCCCTAAATTTTTTGTTGATAGATTTATGAACTTGGTAGGTTTTTCATCATAGCAGAAATGGCCGATGGTGATGGAAAAATGAGAGGGCAGGTAGGTATGAGATGAAGGTATAAGTGAGTTAATTGGCCGTTAGAAATTCACAACTATGATTGAGGTGGCGATCAAGTCAATGAATCGAAACATCGAATCATGTTATGATGATGAAATGAGTGTGACGAATTATGAGGGATTTGTTATAACACTTTCACCTTTCAAAATGATTTTGATTTGACCAGTAATGTCATGTCCATATTATTCATATAATAATATATTGATCCCTATTATTAAATTAAAGTATTACATACCTTTGATTTATTTTCTTTCCAACCTATGATTTTAATCTTGTAGGTGTTCTATTTCATGCAAAATCAATCACTTCTCCCTTTTATCTGATCATCAAATGTTCCTATCAATTAGCTGCAGAAACTGTCAAGGCTGCAGACATTTGTCAAAGCCATGAAACACCATAAATTTTTTATCTTAATAATTTTAAGAAAGAGATGCTTATAAGAATGGAATTTTTTTAGAAAAAAACATGGGAAAATAAAATTTAAAGTGCCAAAGAAATTTGGTTTTCACTTTGAATTTTCCCTATAAAACATGCGAACAATTTGTTGGTTTTCATGTTTATACAAAATTTTATTGATTCTTTTATTTTTTATTCTTTATATAGATGTGTGTGTGTGTGTGAAAGAGAAAAATAAAATTTTAAGGTTGAGAAGAAGAATTCTTCTCAACCAATTTTAAACCAGAGTTGTTTTAGAAAATATTGATAAATTCCTCTCTTGTCATTAGATTTTGATAGATCTTAAGTCGGTGTCCATTTACTAATAGAGGAAGTTTATCTTCATCAATAGTCTTGATTCTTACTACTCCATTGTCAAAAACTTATTCGATCTCATAAGGCCCAAGCCATTGAGTTTGGAACTTCACTTAGAAATTCTTGAATTTTGGGTCGAAGAGTAATGTCTAGGCTACTGGATGAAATTAATTTTCCTTAATGTATTTATCATGCCATATATATATTTTTTCTTTAAGCAAGCTAGTCTTCTATATAACATATTGTCTTATCTCATCAAGCTCATTGAGTTTCCCATCCTTCGCTTTTGTGCTTCTGAGAAGTGAAGTCCCAACTTGACTAATGTTTTATAAGTGTAGATTTGGAACTCTATTGGACATAAGACATGCTTTCCATAAGCAAGTTCATAGGGAGTATGTCCTATAGTGCTTCTCCATGTAGTTCTGTAGGCCCTTAAAGCTTCTTGAATTTTTTCTGCTCAGTCCCTTTTGTGAAAGTGTACAGTCTTGGTGAGAATGGTTTCAATCAATTTGTTTGTAGACTCAACTTAACCATTAACTTGAGGTTGGTGTGGAGTGGACTTTCAGTGCTTAATTTTATATTATTCCCCCAACTTATGTGCTACTCTAGATGTAAAATGTGTTCCTTGATGTGTAAAAATTTCGCTTGGGACACCAAAATGAGGGACGATATCATCAAAAAGAAATGAGACTAATGTAGGTTTTAACCTTGTACATAAATTATCTACCAACGAATCTTAAAAACATGAAATAAAAAATAGAGAGAGTATAAAACATAAAACATATATACACAGATATTTTCCCCTGGATTGCAAATCAGCACGACCAACTTGATTTTTCATTATATTCCTTTCAGTGTTACAACACATATATATACATGTTGAAGCATACATAAACACCAATCCATTAACCTTGGATTATAACATAACCGTAGTTCCCTTGATCGGATCTACAAAATACAAGGGGTTGAAAACCATTGTCCCCCAAAACCATGTGAAAACCAATGCACAAAACCATGGGTGGCTCTGGCCATGAGTTGGTCCGCCCACCCAAAAAAAAATTCCCGGGACGCTGCCCCAGACCCCAACAGGGGGGACTACCACCCCCCCTGCCACGCCCGACACAACATACACCACATGGAGCTAATCATGGAAATAATATACCACATACCCAACATTCTCCCACTTGTTTTTTTCTTTCCACATGGGACCGCGGGAGAGCTTAATAATCAGTCCAGCTCTGTAAAACCCATTGTTTCTCTACACCAAGAGAACTTCTGAGTGCTTATAGACTTCGTCAATGAATCTGCAACATTCTTCAAAGTGTCCACCTTTACCAGCAACACCCTTTTATCCTCAACCATATCTCTCACAAAGTGATATTGAACATCAATGTGCTTTGTATTTGAATGATAAGCAAGGTTCTTAGCCAAGAAAATTGCACTTTGGCTATCATAGTCTATCCTTATAGCTCGCTGCACCAACATCATACCTGAAAAACAATCTCTGCAACCAAACCACTTCCTTGCTTGCATGAGTGGCTTTTATGTGTTCTGCCTCTGCAGTTGAAAAAGCCACTATAGACAGTATTTTACTCATCCAACTGACTGCGCCTCCAAATAGGCTAAACACATACCCACTTGTAGATCTTCTTTGGTCCAGATCTCCAGCCCATTCTGCACAAACAAAACCATGAATGTCCAAAACTATTTCCAATCCTTGTCCTCCTTGGTAGCATAAGCCATAATCACTACTACCATGTAAATATCTAAAAATTTGCTTCACTACTATCCAATGCTCCTTCCCTAGGTTTGACATAAAATTGCTCAATACTCCCACTGTATGTGCAATGTTTGGTCTAGTACAGACCATTGCATACATCAGGCTACCCACTACACTTTCATATGGAAAATGAGACATATCCTCCTCTTCTTCTTGTGTCTTTGAACATTGTTCAACAGACAGATTTACACATACATGAATAGGAACATTCCCGGTTTACTATCCTGCATATTGAACCTCAGCAATATAGTCTCGACATACTTCCTCTGGTTTAACAAGAGCTTCCTCTTTGCCCGATCTCTCTTAATTTCCATGCCCAAAATATAGTTTGCAGCACCAAGATCCTTCATGTCGAATTTGGAGAACAGTTGGGTCTTCAAATCTTGGATAATTTCTTTGCCATATCCAATCAACAACATATCATCCATCCAAGACAAAATAAATAACATGGTCACCAATTAATTTAAAATAAACACAGTGATCCTCCTTGCTTCTAGTGAAGCCAATTCCCCATATATAGGTATCAAATTTATGATACCACATCCTTGGTGACTATTTTAACCCATATAGAGACTTCTTTAACCTACATACAAGTTCATTCTTCCCCTTCGCCATAAAGCCTTAAGGTTGTTTCATGTAGATCTCCTCTTCCAGATCCCCATGAAGAAATGTTGTCTTCACATCCATCTGTTCTACCTCAAAATCAAACGTAGCAACAACTGATAAAATTAATCTAATACATGTAACTTTGGAAATAGGAGAAAAAATATCACCAAAATCAATTCGCGGCAACTGGGAATAACATTTTTCTACCAAATGAGCTTTGTATTTCTCCACCTTCCCTTCTACATTCATCTTCTTCTTAAACACCCATTTTCTCCTGATGGGATTCCTTCCAGCCGACAACTTCACCAGATCCCATGCCTCATTTTTGTGCAAGGATGCCATTTTATCAACCATGGCCTCCTTCCAAAGTTTTCCATCCTCTGAATCTACTGCCTCCCTGAAATTTTGGGATCATCATCAGTTATAGTTGAAGAAAAATTTGAACAGAAAGAAAATGGACTATACCTTTATGGTTGCCTTCTTTCCCAAACTGATCTTCGTGTAACCAGAGTTTGTGGATCTTCCTCTTCTGAATCTTCTTCTGTTGTAGATTCTGATTCATCCTCCTTTATCTTGAACTATATATTCTCATGTTCCTTTTGGAAGGAATTCATGTTTAACAACATCTTTCGCCTCTCTAAACACCACATCTCATCTGTACACAACCTTCCTTGTTTATGGGTTCGAAAGCTTGTAACCCTTTAAACCATCCTTATACCCAAAAAATACAGACCTTTCAGATTTATTATCCAACTTGGTCCTTTTCTCCATTGGAACATGTACATATGCATCATGTTGGGGTTCCCATGTTTTGGCCAGATTGGCAAGACCAAAAGATGAGACAACATCAAACCAGTTCAAACCTTAGGATCTAGCCCTCGTAGGTCCAGAGAGGGATCTCTCTATGATTGTGAAAGGTATATGTCTTTGAAGTTCCAAGGTTAAGATGTTAGGCTAGTTATAGGCACAAGGTTTGCTTGTTTTATTTGTTTTGATTTGGTTGTTGGGAATCCGGAATGAAGGGTTCAATATAAGACAAGGCAAGGCAAAGAATATTTTAGGCAAAGGGAGATATATTCAGGTAGTATCTCAAGGCCATTGGGAAAATGGAGTCGGGAAAGGGTTTACTTGCTATTCAATATGAAGGCTTTCAGTTGGGCTAGCCATCTAAAGCATTGGATCCTAAAAATATAGGTGGAGTGAAACAATCAGGGAAGAAAGTGAAAGAATGAGGGAAAACCAATTTCTGTCTATAGATCAGGTCAGAGGTCATTTAACTCCAGACCTGCTTAGACATACTCTTAGGAAACTCTCAAAGAAAGGCAAGGAACAACTTGAGGGAACTTAGATAAGTTTAATTAACTGAAAAGGATCTTAGTGAGACAGAGATAGAATTCCACACTCCCAGTGTTCCCAGATCATTTAATTAAACTCTAACAACAACATCTAAGAAGTAGTTTCATTAACTCATACATCAACTAGCAGGCAAAGAGATCCACTGCACTGGTTAAATCAACTGAAACTAATTTTTAGATAACACATTTAGCAGAAAACATTAAGGCAAGGAGAGCAGAAGAATAGGGTGCCTAACAAGGGAAAATCCTATGCCAGATTTCTGATACAAGCCAAAAGAACTGAAATGGAATGAAATAAAACACAAAGACATCAAAACATCACCGCAGCTTTAGATCAGGATCCAGAGAAATGTGCTTGTCATATTAAGAGCAACACCAATCAAGTACAAGGTTTGCCAATATCTTGAAGTTCAGTTTGAAAACATACTCCTCAGCCTATCTTACAAATTTACACAGAACTATATCTCACAGAAACAACTTGTAGTTCTCTGATATCTCACCAACAACCTTTTACAATATTTTCTCATGAGTTTTATAGCAGAAAGATGAGCAGAGGAGGTAGGTGAAGAACTTAATGTAGCATTAACACTCAGAAGAGGAAGAGGGTCGAAGCCCGTTCTATTTTAAACTCTGAGCATTAATCTCTGGCACTCTTGGAGGAAAGAATGGTCTTAGTCAGGCTTCATTAACTCTAGGTATGTCTCTGATGTGTTCTGATTTGCTGTACTCTGCAGTACCTTCGGTGAATAAACAACATGTAAATAAATGATTGAAAGTCTACCATACTTGTGCAACAAATGCTTTGGTAGCTTTGGACGGTGATCAAGGCGGAGATATTCCCTAGAGCATGACATATAATAAAAACAGTATGGGCAACCCGTCCTTTCTTGGAGGAAAACATTTTGCTGATGTAGAAAACCTGACATATATTAATTTCTGCACCTCTGTTAGTGAAAAATTGCTACTGTATCAACACAGTATAATCATGGCGGCATTTTCACCTCCTATACCCTGCAAAAAACCACAACTATGTGAAGAAACCCATGCACAGAGGATGGTGGATGGTTGTGGAGGATGGGCAGAGTGGTAGCGCTATGGTGGTGGAATGTTGCTTTTGGTCAAAACAGTGGTGAAAATGCATTCAAATGGTATTAACAGCGAAAAATAGGGTTTGATGGTAGAATGCATGTGGACCGTTCGATCGTGGTCTGGAGACAAAAATCAACAGCAGAGATCAACAAAGCGGGATGGCTTTATGAAAATGGACGAAACGGATGTGAAATATTGACTTTAATGTAAATGCATAACTTTGGTTAAAATTGGAAATGCATAGGAAATGGATGAAAATTCTATAAAATGCGTGAAAATGAACGTACATGGTGGGACACAGCGTGGTGGAGGGCGATTAGATATGAGCCATTAGATATTTAAATCCAATGGATGGTCAAGATTAAGTCGGGGTAATCGCAATCGGAGGGGGGATAGGGGTGACACTTTATCAAATTCTGATTGTGATTGGGCGGAGAACGCGATGGCCGTTGGATCAGCGAGGGAATGGACGACTGGGATGAGATCGGGAGATGGCATGATCGGGCAATCAGAAGACGGGATACGATCAGGGATAGGAGGGAAACACTTGTGATCAATCGTAGGGAAGGGCTTGCGATCGGAAGGGAAAATGCGATTGCGATGATCGGAAGGGAGCTACGATCAATTGCATCGCAATCATTTGCGATGGGCTGATCGGGGGGCTTAACAAAGCATTTTGATTACAAAGGTTTGCGATATTGTGCGAGTCGTCCAATGTTTGTGGGAAACAACGGTGGAGATGTGGTCGGGCAATCGCAATCGGGGGGGAGAAAGGGTGGCACATAACATATTTCTGATTGAGATTGGGCAGGGAGTGCGATTAGCGCTCCGCCGTCGAATCTTTAGGATAGATCAACGACATTGATCGCATCGCGGGAATTGTTTAATAAACAAATCGCATCGGGATTTTTTTGATATAACAAAGGAATTCACCCTTCCGACAACCTCCAATCGCGATTAGCGCTCAAGACTTAAGCACTTGGTCTTAGCGCTGGGGCGTATGTGGGGAAGTGGTTGGGGCTGGCGATAAAAGGGGCTAAGCCCTATTATAAGGTCGGAAAGTGGGTTTTGGCCCATTTCAATGAATCTTAACGATTAGGGAGGGTAACGATAGAGGGACCAAAGGGGATTTTGGCCAAAAATAAGGTGGACATGAGGTTTAAAGGGGATTTAGGGGAGATTTAGAGGGTTAATGGGAGAAGTTTTGGGGTGTAAAGGGAATTTGGGAAAAGGGGAAAAAGGATAAAATGGGGGAATCCTACAGAGATACAAGGGGAAAAATAAGGCCTTTTTGAGAAAAATTTTATCATTCGGCAGGCTCATTGATACCATAATCAGCAGAGGGAAACATTCAAAGGTAGGGAACATAAAAAGGCTTCAATGATGTTGTGTTTTCAAGGGAAATGCATTCCTTGAAGGCTCAAAAAACAATCTAGCCCCTTGCTTGCTTGTCAAGGAATTCATAAGGGGCTAACAGTGGCTCCACATTGGGATGGCTTCTTCTTGAAGGAGTCAAGAATTCAGAAAATGATCTTTGGTGCGGGCCAGATCCCTGCTGCTTAAGCCACCTTTCTCCTTTGATTTTTAGCTGCCACAAATATGATAGATCAGTAAAACATCCCAACAATCTACCTACCCATCCTACAATCCTAGCATTTTTTCTTCTAGGATGCATTTGAACTAGCAGACCCTTTACATCATTTATTTTTTATAACAAAAAATAAACCTTTTCTAAATCTACCCTTATTACTCCATGAGACCAGATTAGATTGTTGGTATCACATGTTTCTCTACCTAATCTAATATCTACTGGGATTAGTTTGTCCAGCAGATTTCTTCTCTATATTCTACAACAAAAATTTAAAAACAGCCAAACTAGGATTAAACAGTTTAGTTTGCTGTAGATCCAAGGCATAAGGACAATTGCACATGGACAGAAATTTGCAGAAAACTGAAAAAGAAACTACGAAGGCTTGAAATCCAAAACTTGAAGTATCATTCTTTTCTTTTTGTGACTCAAGTTTTGAGCATGTTAGAGTCACTTCTCTTCTTCATTTCAGCTCTGGTTTTGGGCATGTTAGAGGTGATTCTTGTTTCTTCTTTGCTGGTCCAAATTTTGAGCATGTTAGGACCAAATTTTTTTCTTCTTTTGGCTCAATTTTTGACCATATTAGATCCAATATTTTGCACATCAGAGGTTCATGTTTTAAGCATGTCTCAACCTCTCTTTTTCCTTTATTTTTTGGAACATTTTCTCTTTTTTCTTGAAAACACAAAACGGAAATGGTATGTACAATGGAAATGGAAACTGGAAATTTTAAATCAGCAGAAGTAGTGTTTGAGCATCCTACCATTGAAAAAACCCCCAAAAAACTATGTACCATCTAATTATTGTAGGAAAAAGGCATTTGGACCCACATTGGCCTGGATGATGTATGGACCTTGCCACAAACTGTCAAACTTGCCCTTCTTTCCTTTATCCTCTCTCCTTGAGTCCCACTATAGAACTTTATCTCCAATATTGAAATCAACAGCTTTGGTTCTGTTATCACTCAGGTTTTCCTTGAAGTTGTAAGAAAAGGAAAGTATACCCGAGGTAACCACAAACCAACCTTCAGATGCAGAATCTAGCCAATCTGCATCCAGAGAGGGCTCTTTCTTTATAATTTGTCTTTGTTATTAGAAGGTTTTAGGCTAGTTATAGATCCAAGAGTTTGTTTTGAAAAATGGTGGAATCCACAAACTAAGGGCAAGGTTTGAAAGTTTTCAGTCCATTGGGCTATGGAGTCAAAGGATGGCTTTACTGGATTTTTATTCTACACACAAGATGGCTTTACAGGGCAAGGTAGCTAGACAGAGAACAATCCTTAAAATTTAAAGTGGATGGGATGATTTTGAAGGGATGAAAGGCAGCTAAGAATCTTTCACCATGTTCAAAAGAAAGGAATGAGATGACTACAAACAAAGAGCAATGAAGAATTCTTTATTATAGTAATCAACAATGTTTAAATTAGCAAAGCAAGAGCATTTAAGAATTCATGCTTATAACCAATTTAGAGGAAAACATTAAGAACAATCACATCTGAAATCATAGTACAATTAAGTAAATTCCGATTCAATCCTTTATGTAAATTATTCAGAAATGGACATAATGATATTATAAACTGATATAAAACTTAAGACAAAGGGTAGAAAGACTTATTGAACTGCAGTCCAACACATGAATCCTGCAAAAAGTCCCGAGCTTCAAATCGTCATCCAGTAAGCCACGAATAAATTTCTCCAAAATGCTTTTATTCCGAAAGTCTCAATGTTACAGCAAAGTAATAGAATCCACCCTCAATACTCTCTTTGAGGGTTTATTTATACAAGAAATAATTGAAAATATCTTACACTAACCTAGCCAATAATCTAGGGTGACTAAGGAGTAATTTACAAATAAACAGGAGACAAATGGTCTCGTAGATAGAATAATAAGTAACTGCTGATGTGCTGTTTCCTCATTTTGCTGATGTGCTGGAGGTAAGTGCTGAAATAGGGCTCGGTGCTGTCCCTTGGAGTAATTTCTTTGCTTGTTGGATACTCTTTGTCTTTACGGATACTCTCTAACCTGTTCAACTGATACTCTTTAACCTGTTCTCATTTTTATCTTTCACATGATAGTAAAAAGATAAAATTCTCATCCTGAAGATAATTTTCATAGAATTTCCAATAGGTCATTCCACCATTGATCTTCTGGTATTTTGGTTATTTTAAGTTTCCTCAACGTTTCATTAGCCTCTGTGAGTTTGTAAAAAGTAGGCTGATCAGGGAACAAATACCTTATTTCATGTTCAAGATAAAATAAATTCTTCAACCTGTCATATAGATTTCTCCCTGTTGGCAACGTTGCTTCTGGCAAACCGATCGAACAAGCAGTTACGTTCTGAGCATGTATATTTATTTTCTTGACATAGGTTTCCAGTTCCATTATTTGGTCCTCTGAGAGCATTGGACTGGGTAACCCACTGTCCAACAAAATCTGAAATTTTCCTCTGAAAGTATTAATATCAGCCAAAATATCTGAACACTTCCTTTCTAAATTCTGCATAAAAGTTCTTTTGATGAAAACTCTTTTTATCATCAAAATAGTGCCAGTTATGTCTTCAATTCCTAGTACTGCAAGTTGTTGCTTCGTTCGGGTGTTCAAAAATTGAATAAGTTGATTGGCCTGCTCAGGTCTACCTCTTAATTCATCTCTTGTTCTATTTATTTCTTCCTCAGCTACTTTAATCAAGTCATTTTGTTCAAAAATTGCTTGAATAGAGGGCCAAATACTTTTTATTAACTCAATTATATTACCCCAAAGAATTTCATTTATTTCCTTCAAAGGCTTTTCTAATGAAAGATCTTTTTCTAAAGCCTTAACTAATTTGTCCAATCTTTTAATTTCCCTCGTATTATCAGCAACTGTCTTCTTAGATGTATCATACTTCTGCTCCAAATTTGCTAATTGTAACTTTGTGGTTTGAAGTTCTGTGACTCTTAATTGTAAACTTTCCATTTGTTTTATCAACTCATCAGAACTTAAACCAGAAGTATTTACCTGCGCTGGCTCTGTTTGTTGCTTTGCTGTTGTAGTACCTGTGGTTGTAGTAGCTTCTGTGATGGATGCATGCTTGATAGCTTCCTTTTCCTGTAAAGCTTGTTCCAATCCCTTCTCTGTTTCACTTAGTTGCTCAGTTACCTTTAAGAGCAACTCCATTACCTCTTCTTGTGAATTCCCCTTTAAAACTTCCTGGGTCTGGGGGTGCCTTGAGGCTGGCAATTTCAACTGCTTTCTCAGTGAAACTATGTCATCATCTTTCTTCTTAATTAATGCCTCAATGCTTTTAATATCTTTGGGGTTGTGACCCAGGCTGATGATTATGTCTTCCAGAGACTTTATTCTGTTATCTTTGGCCTGAGAAGAGGCCTTTTCAATTTGCAATTGGGCGCTTGTGTTATTTAAAGAATCCTACAGCGTTAGGGTTGTCATGGCTTTATTAGTAAGAGTGGAATACACCATTTCCCCAGTTTGTTGATGCAACTCTATCTGGTCCAAAGGATGAATGTCCTTTGCCAGAACCTCAAAATTTGTTCTAATATAATCAGCTGCTATCATGGGTTTTGGCACCTTTGACTTCAAGTGGCTCATCATCATTTTGCCTTGTGAAATGTCAAATGCTGACATTAACCTCTCCTGATTATGTGGAGCCATTTTCAAATATTGATCATATACCTTCATTCTTAATGGATCATTCTTTGCCTTTATATTGATGAAGGTTCTTTTTATATCCCCTGTATCTGTTTTTGGTGGCCTAAAGGAGGATACTTCAGTACTCAATTTCTTGTGCAAAGCTTTTCCTTTCTGCTCTGTATGGGTCACACTAACAGAACCAGTTAGTTGACTGTCTTCTCTTCCATCATCAAACACCTCATCTATGATTTCCACATCTGGAAGTGGATCTGGTTTATGTTTTTTGGCTTGATGTATTCCTGAGGACTCTTTAGGAGGAGTAGTGTCTGGAACTTGCCTTTTCTTTCCTACTTCCATGTTGGATGGAGTTTGTAATTCTGAAACTTCAGGATGTTTTACCTGAGTGGGAGAAACTTGTGTTTGATCAGGTGCTCTGGAAGTTTGAGGTTTCTCTACCATGACTAAAGTTTCAATGACCTGTATTTCAGGTTCCTTTCCTTTGCCTTTTGACTCTGTTGCCACTGGTGAACTACTTTCCTGTAATGTCTGCTGTAGATTTGCTGCTGAAGAAGTGCCAATGTGAGGTACCTGCACTTGACCACAAGATTCTAGGTCATACTCCTTCTCAAAATCTTTCATCATTCTGTTCATTTTTTCTTCTTCACTTTCTTCCTCAACTAGTGTTTCTTCAACCCATTCATCTTGGTTGGCATATTGTTCTAGTTCAGGAATCTTGTGGTGTATGTAAGGGGATGATTTATTCTTTATTCTCTTTTCACAAATAAAACCAAATGGATCATAAGGAACCCAACGGAAAGTTCTTTGGAACTTGCAATGGCCTTGTAGTATATTTTCTGCTTCTCGCTCGGCCTTCCTAGAGTTGCAGATGAAAGGACCTAATTGAATTTTGATCCTTAGTTGGGCTTTCTTCTTCACACCACAAAAATGGATCACATCTGAATTATTAATTTTCCTAAAATATTCCAAGGCAAAAATTCTCATGGGCACATATCTTGGCAACTTGAATGGATGTAATTCACATCCATAGATTCTGATGACTGAATGGTTTTGATATAAATACCAATCTCCAACTTTATAAGTCCTTGAAAGTTGCAAGGTCTTCTTGATTTCATTACTGAGCCTTGGAGGGGGGATTCCTGTCAACAAGGTAGTTGCAAGATATACAAAAATATCAATGAACTCAGTATAGGATTATGGAGAATTATAGGAAGAATGAATTATGGGAGACCAAAATATAACGGACCTAGGGTTTCCCTTGGCATCAAGCTTTTTAACAGGGAAAGGGAACTTTTCTGATTGATAAAAGATAATGAGATGATAAATAACTGAGGAATATTTAAAAACTTTCTCATCAACTAGCCTCATGAACTGATCATGGATCTTATTGGCTATGAAGGAGGCAAAGTCATATTTAACTTCAGGAGGTTGCCCAGGAGTAAAGATAGACAGCAAAACCAAGGTTATCTCATCAACATATTCACTGGTATTGAAACCCAAGACAAAAGAAATCATATTTAGGATGAGTCTTCCTAATTTATTGAAATAATAAAAACCATAGGGAGGAGGCCCCTTAGGTTGATATTCAGGCAACATGAAATTCTGGCACATGGACTCCAATTTTTCTGGGGTCAATTTATTAGATATTTCAATCAATTCTTCCATATACAAAGGTGCTAGTTCTTGGTCTGGTTCAAAATGTAGCATTGCATTGATAGCCTGGGGAGTAATGGGGAAAAGAACACTCTCGTCAGGGGATATTACAGCTCTCTGAGTGGGATCATAGTTAGAATGGAAATAGTGGATAATTTCTGGGAAATTAATGACTGAGGGGATGAGATATCTCGAGAGATTGGATTCCCACAACCCAATAACATCTTTCCCTTTCGAACAATCGTCTATGCAGCGACAATAACTCAGAAGGGGGCTTTCATCAAAATGTAAGTCTTTAATCTGAAAATCTTTATCTACTAAAGGCAAATATTCTAACTCTCTGTGGGGGGCATTCAGTGGAGTCGTATTCAAGGCTGCCGGGGCTTCCATTTTGGTTCTTGTGGATTCAAAACGGAATTTTATGGGTTTTCTTCACAGGCCGGACGCGATTTTGGTCTTACTGAGGGAAATTGGCACAATTGCAGGTTCAGGGGAACAATTTACAGTCGTGAAACTCAGGGAATGATCTTAGGAATAAGATTTAAACACTGATTCAGCGAAAAACAAGGAAAACAGAGTTTCATTTGAAGTTTGGGGCGTAATAGGATAAATACCTATTCTTGGAGGCAAAATGAGTTTTAACAGGTATCAGGCGATGGCAGGAGGATACTCGAACACAGGTCCAGCGGAATTCTGGAGCGAAACGAATAGAACAGTAGATTTCAGTGGAAATTTGAAATTCTTATCAGAAGGCGCTGTCGTGCTCAAATGATGAAAATGACACAAAAACACGAAAATTTGTTTTATTTCCAAAGTCAAAAAGGGGTTTGTAGTTTTTCGAGGAGTGACGTCACTTTAGTATGGGCTGACGTGTGGTGGGGACCGGGTGGTAAGCGGTTAGTTCCCGCACTGCTTATGGACAAAGGTGGTATTGAGCGCAGGGGGAGCGATTCCATTGGAGTATTGACACGTGGACGGAAGACTAGTCAAATACCACCAAGCCCCCACGAGTTAATGCTCTAACATTGGATGGCTAGCGGAATGAGTATTAGCCTTAGATTTGTGGAGGGGCGATCCGACGGTTGAAAGGACGGAGAGATAGTGGGGTGTTTATCACGCGGTCCCGGCATAATTAGCGTTTAATTAATCATCCCGGGTGGCACATGATTGGTGGGGGAAAGGTTATTAATTAGTCCTGATAACTAATTAATCCCATAATTATAATGGAAATAGGGGTCGCGGCGGGGTTTCGTTGGGTGGGATGCCAAGTGGATGGGCCACGGTGGCATGAGGATCTTTCCGAAGTTTTGGTTTTAAAAATAAAACTTCGGGTTTATTCCTTTTGTATTAAACATATATATCATATGTTTAAAGATTTTCTCATATATGTTTTTTTATTATATGATAAATTAACCGATATAATTAATTTACCATAGGGGCGGGAGTATTATATAACGATATATTTAACCAAAGGGCTTGTATAGTGGGTTTTTATTTGAATGCATGGGGAAATAAATACTTTGGCTAAACTTTATAATAGAGGGGTTTTTGGATATTTATACAGAAGGAGTTATATACTTATCATAGGGCATTTCACTAGGGATTTAGTAAATAGAGTTAAATGTTAATATGACAAAGGGACAAGGGAACTCAAAATACTTTGCACATCTAAGAAAGTGACAATTTCTGAAGTAAATTGCAATATCTCATTTTCAACACTTAAACTTAGAATAGTAAGTTATTTTGAGGGATTTTTTATGGAATTTTGCTTAATTTTCCTAAGCAAAATGGGATTTTATTTAGGAAAAGATTGAAAGTGAATGATAATGGATAACTTCAAGTACTTAGGTCTTTTTGATCATCAGGCCGAGGGTCCGGTCCCTCCAAAAGTCAAGAAATGCCTTGAGCCCTTTTGATCTCCAAATACCTTAGCACTTTGGGGAAATTAGTAAAAACTTAGGGAAAAAGTGATGTGGGAACTTAATGATTTTGACTTTGCTTGCTGTGATTTTCCAGTCTATTTCCTGCTTCAGTATTTGTGATGAAAATAAAGGATCAAAAACATGTAGTATCATCATTAATCAGATACAACTTTGCAACACCATCTACCTACCCTATCTACTACTACCATTTTCTCTTCTTTATTAGGGTGCATTTAGACTTGCAAACCCTTTTCAACCTTTTCTTTTTACATGATAAATCTATCTATTTCTACCCTTATTACATCCAAGGGCTCAGATTAAACTGTTAAGCACCTTTTATTAACTCTACCTATCTACTTATCTGCCAAGATTAAACTGACTGGTCAGATATTTATTCTCTATTCTATAACATGAAATTGAAATATGAATAAGTCAAGTTTAAACAGTTTGACCCTTCATAAATTGTGGCAAAGTTTGACAAGCTGCACACAATTATTTATTTACAAAAAATGAAATAGTAGTGGCATTTGGATTTGCACACTTTCCTTGGTCTATTTTTTGCTTGGGGTTCATTTCTTTCATTTTCTTGACCAATTTATTTTTCTTACCCTTTGAGTTTTCTTTTAGGGTATACCCTCTTTACATTTTTTAAATTTTTTGATTTTTTGGTTTTTTCAAGAATATGGAACACCTTTGCTCAAGAAAAAAGGTTTGAACATATTCCATAGTTCAATCCAGACAATCATGAAAAATGACACCAATTGGTATAGGAGACTAACACTGGCTCCACTTGGGGATGGATTTTCCTTGTGAAAAGTCAAGAACAGCAGGTCAAATGCCTTAGCATGTCTTCAAACTGAACTATGTAATATCCTTCTTCTGGTAGCTTTATTGTACATATGATAGTGAAACTTTTGAAGCTTAAGGCCTTCACTTTGGGCTTCAACTTCAAGAAGTCACCATCCAATCCAAACTGCATTAGAAAAGGATATATTATGTACAAGTTAGAAAAATTAAAACATCCTAGTAAATAGGATCAAAATAATGCTTCAGCATTCGACCATTGACTGGTCCTTCCTCAGCTTCTGAATTGTCCAAATTCTTCAAAAAGTATGTGTTGTTTCCTTGCAAGGCATGTATGATGTAAGGCCCTTTCCACAAGAAATCAAATTTCCCATGTTTCCCTTTTTCTTCTCTTCTAGAATCCCATCTTAGGACTTTGTCTCCTAATTGAAAATCCTCTGCTTTAGTCCTTTTATCAAACATTTTCTTTAGCTTTTCCTGCAAGACTTGAGATCATTGGTATACTTCTTCTCTGGTTTGCTGCAAGTGAATTGTTTGATTAATTCTTCTCTGAATGTCATTTGGTTCCACTTGAGCCTCCTGAAGTAATTTCATAACAGGAATTCCTAAAGATGATGGGAATCTTGCTTCAAGGCCATAAACTAATTCATATGGACTAGTCCCAATTGATTTCTTAGTTGTAAGTATGTCTGCCCACAATGCATTGGTCAGTTTCTTGTGCCAATTCTTTTTATTTTCTTCCAATAACTTTTTAATGATATTAATAAGGCTTTTATTGGAGAATTCTGCTAGTCCATTACCCTGAGGGTAATAAGCTGTTGAATGGACTAAAGTAATATGATATTTTCTAAAGAAACTAATCATTTTCTTTGACTTAAATGCAGCAGCATTATCTGTTATAATCTTTTCTGGACAGCCAAATCTTGAAAGTATATTGGTTTCTAAAAACCCTATGATTACAGAATCATTGGCTTGTCTGCAAGGAATAGCTTCAATCCACTTAGTGAAGTAGTCTGTGGCAGTAAGAATCCATCTGTGTTGCCCTGAAGAAGGTGGATGAATTTCTCCTATAAAATCTAATCCCCATTGTTGAAAAGGTCTTTCTGTGGAAACTGGTTTTAATGGAAAAGGTAACAACTTTCTTTTACCCTCAAAGATCTGACACTTATGACAAGTTGTTACAAATTTCTTAACATCAGAAAATAAAGTTGGCCAGTAAAAACTAGCCCTTAAGATTTTGTCTGCAGTTGATTTCCAGTAGAGATGTCCTCCATAATCCCCTGCATGAAATTCATTAAGAAATTTATGAGTTTCATATTTTAATAGACAATTCAATAAGATCCCTTCATGATTTTTCCAAAAGAGAGTGCCATCTAAAATACAACATTTCAAAGATGTCATTTTTAAAAATCTTCTTTTCGTTCGGGACAACCCTGGAGGAGCTTGCAAGTTTAATAAAACATGAATGATATCAGTGTACCAGGGTGAATCTAAGAAAGCTTGACTGATCTGTGGAGTCGCCATCTCCTGCTCGTCATCCAGTTCATTAATGTCTAAGGCTTGGCAATTAGTTTCAGTCATGAGTTGTGCCAAACCTTGACCTTTTATGAATTTTTTTGGTTTAATTTCAATATCATAGTATAAAATGGTAGCTATCCACTTACCTCTTTTACCTTCAATGCCATCTTGAGTCAAAATATCTTTAACTACAGCATTATTCACATAAGCTATCACATGAGAATATAATATGTAAACTCTGAAATCTTTAATTGCTTTTACCAATGCAAATGCCTGTTTCTCCATAATATTGTATTTCAAAGATGCATCCCTAAGTGCTTTACTAAAAAATGCTATTGGTTTTTCACACCCCTGATCATCTTTTTGAAGTAAAACAGCTGCAACTGTATGTTCAGAAGCAAATGAAAAAATAATGAAATCTCTGTCAAATTTGGGAGTGGTAAGAACTGGTGTTCTTGTTAAAGCCATTTTGATTTCTTCAAATGATTGTTTGGCTTCTACAGTCCAGTCAATGTTTGAATCTTTCCTCAACATGTTAGTAAGCAATCTAAGTAATTCAGCTAAACTAGAAATAAATCTTCTCAAGAAATTAATTTTTCCTATGAATGCTTGCAACTCTTTTATGTTTCTAGGATGAGGTATCTGTAAAATTTCTTGTATTCTTTCTCGATCAATCCTAATACCATCTTTAGAAATAATGTGACCCAAGAGCTTTCCTTCTTCCAAACCAAACAATGACTTTTTAGGGTTTAAAGAAACCCCATATTTTCTGCATTTAATAAATACTTGCCTTAAATGATCCAAATGTTCTTGATCTGTTTTAGAAAAAACGGTCAAATCATCTAGATAAATAACCAGAAAATCATGTATTTCTTTAGCAAAAGCAATGTCCATTGCTCTCTGAAATGTAGCTCCTGCATTCTTGAGTCCAAATGGCATTTTGACATATTTAAACGTACCCCATGGTGTAGTGAATGTTGTTTTATCCTGATCATTAGGATGAACCAGAATCTGGTTGTACCCTGAAAATCCATCCAGTAGAGATATCCTAGAAGATCCCACTACCCTTTGTAGAATATGGTCCATTTTTGGTAAAGGATAATTATCTTTTAAAGAAAATTTATTCAAATTTCTTAGGTCGACACACAGTCTAATTTCCCCAGTATTCTTCCTTGTTGGTACCAGGTTAGAAACCCATTCTGAGAATCTGATAGGAGCTATAATCCCTGCTTCAAACATTCTTTTAATTTCCTTTTCAATTGAGGGTAATAAAACATGATTTATTCTTCTAAGCTTTTGTTTGAAAGGTTTCTGATCTGGTTTCAAAGGTATAGTGTGTTGAATGATGGATGTATCATAAGATTTCAGATCTTAATAACTCCAGGAAAAAACATCCTGGAATTCCTTTAAGAGTTCAACATATTTAAACTTTTGGTCTTCTGGAAGAGATTTGGACAACTTAACCATTTTGGGATTTTCTGGGGTTCCTAAGTTGCATTCTTCCATATCATCCTTGACAGGTTCCATTTTGGGTCTGAATGGAATATCATTTGAATCAAAAAGATCTTCCAAAGGAGTTAATCCCTTGGGTAAATGATTATCTTTCAAATTAATGATTTCTGTTTCATCTTCTATGATCTCATCAGATTCCATGTGTTTCAAATTCTGCATGTCTTTTTTTGTGAATGTTGTTGGGTGCAGCATATGAATTTCATTTTCTCTTGAAATTTCTATTTTTTGTTCTTTTTCTTGATCAAATTCATCAATAGTTATGTCTTCATCTATATTACAGTTAGAAAACTCATTTTGAAGTGTCAAAAAACTATTGATGTGATTGTTATTAACAAATACTTGCCAATTCAAAAGATTGTCTGGTATAGCAGGCCTATGTCTAATCTCAGCCGAAAACTGATGATTAGGATCAAAAGGTAACTTGCATGTGCTAGCAAACATTGCGAGGCTGTGAGCATGCAAATTTTGTTTCCTGGGAATCTTGACAAGTTGAGCTTGTAGAAAGGTGTTGAGAATTTCTACAACTGTTTCTCTGTATTGTTTCAATCTCATGTCTTTTGTTGAACATTCTCCTTTAATCTGTTGAATAATTAGTTCAGAATCTCCTATGATTGATACCCTAATAGCTCCTAACTTATTGACATGTTTAAGCCCTAATAAAAGAGCTTTGTACTCTGCCATGTTGTTAGTGCATTTGAAATTCAACCTATAAGCATGACCCTCCGCATGATTATTTTCAACATTATGTAACCAAATCCCAGCTCCTGCCCCTAATTTGTTTACTGAGCCATCAAATTCTAAATGCCATAGAATTTCATGTTCATAATCCTCATCAATTGTTTTAAAATGTTTCTTGACAGGAGCTAGTTGTTTAGTTTCTTCTGGTATTTCTTGATCATCTGGTGTTTCCTTGTTTTCAGAAATCTCTTCAATTTTAACAGTAGTTTTGTTTGTAGTTTCCAATTCTGGAGCTTCTATTTCAGTAGGAAGATCCATTTCAACATTGTATAAAATAAAAGAGTCCATATCAGAATGTATAGAGTAAACAGGGAAGTTTTCAGGCTTCTCATGGCTATCGACTAAATATTTCATCAATGTCTCTCTGTAAAGTCTTTTAGGCTGACCAAATACTGAAATAGTTGCATATGACATGTCTAGTTGAATAGACCCTCCAAGTTTAGCACCCCAAGATCTAGACAATAACATACCATATTTAGGTGGAATATCAGCCACTACTATGTCCATCAAAACAAACTTAGCAGGGTATTGTACCAAAGTAACACACAAATCTTTAATCAAACCTAAACATTTTACCTGACTAGAATCAAATGAAAACAAATCTTTGTACGGTCTGGTAATATCTAGATTTAATCTTTCCATTACTGCTTTTGGCATCAAGTTGTGAGATGCTCCAGAATCAAGCATTGCATTATGGAGTATCTTGTCATGAACATTCAGGCTTACATAAAATGGAGGAGCTCCTCCACTTTCTGGTTTGCCATTTACCTCGAGGCCAAAAATAAGTTTGGGTTGATCATCAAGAATATTTACTGAATCGTCCAATCCAGTAATGTTAATCTTTAGGGACTTGGTAATTTGACTTCTATAGACATCATGTTTAGCCAATTCTGATAAAGGAATAGCTATCTTTAGTTTGCCTATTTCAGCCTCTAGATTGAAAGGTTTTTCTGTTTGAGTTTTAGTGTTTTGCACAGTTGGGTTTTCTCTATTTTTTGGGTCTTCAATGTTTTTCTCTTTTTCATGAACGAAATTTTGTTTTGAAGGTGTTTCTGAACTAACTTCTACTGTTTCCTCTACATTTCCTACAGGAGGAAAAGTATTAGATTGTTGTTTATTGTTTGGTTGGTTGTCAGAGACATCTTCAATTATTGGATTTGAAGGGTTGGGAGTTATCCTAGACAAAATTTGTACTTGGAGAATGTTTTGTACAAGGGGAATGTTAACTTTACCTTTGACATTTTGTTTTGCATTTTTCTGTTTGCTATTCTCTGGCACATCAATCCGTCTACTTCTCAAATTATACTGTTTATGGACCTCATAAATTGCTGTGTCATAGCCTTCCTTAAAATCAAAAGTCTCACCTGAATGAGTTTGGAACGTTTCAAGGATGTAATTCTCTTGATCATCCTGGGATAGGAATACTTCTGGTTCATTTTTGTCATCAGTTACATTGTTTATTTCTACATCTTCTGTAGGTTCTTCAGAAGTTGATCCTTCAACAAAGTTTTCTTGGAAAGGTGGCCTAATGTTTTGGTCAGGGACATTCTTTCCAATATTTTGATTCAGATTTCTCCTAAAGTTTGGGTTTCTTGCAACATTCTGATTATCACTAGAAGACTTTCTTTCGATGGTCTCCACTCTGTCTCCTAATCTTTCCATACCTTTAATAATTGCATCCAGCTTCTTTTCAAAAGCTGAAGGTTCTTCATTCAGAGGCATTCTTCTTTCTGCTCTTGCTCTGGCTCGTTTTTCTATCAGATTTGCTTCTACACTCACCACTATGCTTTGCATTTCCTCTAATGTTTGGGGAGCTCTTTCCCTGAGGGAATAAGCAATGTCATAATCAAAACCGTCTGAAAATTTAACCAATACGGAGTCAGGTGGGGGTCTTAGGTTTTGAGGAACTGCGTTATATGCTTCATTGAATCTAATGATGTAATCTTGTACTGTTTCGTTAGGTCTTCTTCTTAATTTTTCAAATTCTGACAGGATCTGAAGAGGATCTTTATTCTTCTCCCATCTGTTCAAAAATTCCCTATATAAATCTGGTAAATCAACAATACTATTTGGAGCAAGGGCCCTAAACCATGTCCTAACTTCTCCAGTAAGACTCTGAACGAAAATTCTCATTCGGACATCATCAGTGTCAATTTCATAGAACTCAAAGTAATCCGTCATCCTTTTGGTATGTTGTTGAGCTGTATAAGTACCTGATCCATCAAAAGGTGTGATCTTACTCTGGTAATCTTGGGGCAAAGCAGCAGCGTTGGCTGGTAACTGTAAAGGGGTGTATCGATTGGCCATTAGAAGATATAGTGGGGTAACAGGAGTTGATGGTCTGGCAGGAGGAGATGGAGGAGTAGAAGGGGTGACAGGTGTTTGAAAAGCTTGAGAAAAAGTAACTGAACTTGGAGATGCTTCAGTAATTACAGAGATGTTTGAATTTTCTTCAAAGGTTTGTTCAGATTGAATAGAGTCCTGTAATTGTCTCTCAAGATGATGTGAAACAAATCTGTATTGCAAATCTTCAAAGAACAATGGATCTAGAACTAATCTGGATAATTCGGTTTCAGAAAAATTCACAAATAAGGATGTTTCAAAGCGTGCATCAAAAGGAATTTCATCAATATATATAATTTTCACGTGACAAGATGCAGATCTAGAAAGTGGTCTAGAACTTCCTGAACTCTCTTGACTTCCTCTTTCAGAACTTTCTTGACTTCCTTGTCTTCTAAGAATCCTAGGAATCAGATTTGGATTTTCAAATATTGGTGGTGGATTAGGGTCAGGGTTTGACCTAGTATGACGAATCCTTTCTGAAGTCAGTTTTCTTAGACTATGTGTTTTTGGATTTTTGGTTTTAATTGAAAGAATAAATACAACTTCTACAAATTCTTCAAGAAATAATGATGTATGATTAAAATTTTCTCAAATATCTGTTAAACTAGAGAGTCTGATTAAACATTTTGAAACTAAGGTTCAGTATATAAGCTAAATCAGAGATAGACTGAAGCAGCATTTATTTACTTTTGCAATTGCAGAGCAAAAGCAAATTCAAAGGCTACCTGGCTGATCTTCAGACTCTGTCTATAGCTTATAAGTGAACAATATTAACAAATAAAGATGATTCAGGTCCCCAATATGGTCACCACTATGTTATCACTCAGGTTTTCCTTGAAGTTGTAAGAAAAGGAAATTATACCCGAGGTAACCACAAACCAACCCTCAGATGCAGAATCTAGCCAATCTGCATCCAGAGAGGGCTCTCTGTTTATAATTTGTCTTTGTTCTTAGAAGGTTTTAGGCTAGTTATAGATCCAAGAGTTTGTTTTGAAAAATGGTGGAATCCACAAACTAAGGGCAAGGTTTGAAAGTTTTCAGTCCATTGGGCTATGGAGTCAAAGGATGGCTTTACTGGATTTTTATTCTACACACAAGATGGCTTTACAGGGCAAGGTAGCTAGACAGAGAACAATCCTTAAAATTTAAAGTGGATGGGATGGTTTTGAAGGGATGAAAGGCAGCTAAGAATCTTTCACCATGTTCAAAAGAAAGGAATGAGATGACTACAAACAAAGAGCAATGAAGAATTCTTTATTATAGTAATCAACAATGTTTAAATTAGCAAAGCAAGAACATTTAAGAATTCATGCTTATAACCAATTTAGAGGAAAACATTAAGAACAATCACATCTGAAATCAGAGTACAATTAAGTAAATTATGATTCAATCCTTTATGTAAATTATTCAGAAATGGACATAATGATATTATAAACTGATATAAAAATTAAGAAAAATGGTAGAAAGACTTATTGAACCGCAGTCCAACACATGAATTCTGCAAAAAGTCCTGAGCTTCAAATCGTCATCCAGTAAGCCACGAATAAATTTCTCCAAAATTCTTTTATTCCGAAAATCTCAATGTTACAGCAAAGTAATAGAATCCACCCTCAATACTCTCTTTGAGGGTTTATTTATACAAAAAATAATTGAGAAAATCTCACACTAACCTAGCCAATAATCTAGGGTGACTAAGGAGTAACTTACAAATAAACAGGAGACAAATGGTCTTGTAGATAGAATAATAAGTAACTGTTGATGTGCTGTTTCCTCATTTTGCTGATGTGCTGGAGGTAAGTGCTGAAATAGGGCTCGGTGCTGTCCCTTGGAGTAATTTCTTTGCTTGTTGGATACTCTTTGTCTTTACGGATAATCTTTAACCTGTTCAACTGATACTCTTTAACCTGATCTCATTTTTATCTTTCACATGATAGTAAAAAGATAAAATTCTCATCCTGAAGATAGTTTTCATAGAATTTCCAATAGGTCATTCCACCATTGATCTTCTAGTATTTTGGTTCTTTTAAGTTTCCTCAACGTTTCATCAGCCTCTGTGAGTTTTTAAAAAGTAGGCTGATCAGGGAACACATACCTTATTTCATGTTCAAGATAAAATAAATTCTTCAACCTGTCATATATATTTCTTCTTGTTGGCAACGTTGCTTCTGGAAAATTGATGGAACAAGCAGTTACGTTCTGAGCATGTATATTTATTTTCTTGACATAGGTTTCCAGTTCCATTATTTGGTCCTCTGAGAGCATTGGACTGGGTAACCCATTGTCCAACAAAATTTGAAATTTTCCTCTGAAAGTATTAATATCAGCCAAAATATCTGAACACTTCCTTTCTAAATTCTGCATAAAATTTCTTTTGATGAAAACTCTTTTTATCATCAAAATAGTGCTGGTTCTGTCTTCAATTCCTAGTACTGCAAGCTGTTGCTTCGTTCGGGTGTTCAAAAATTAAATAAGTTGATTGGCATGCTCAGGTCTACCTCTTAATTCATCTCTTGTTCTATTTATTTCTTCCTAAGCTACTTTAATCAAGTCATTTTGTTCAAAAATTTCTTGAATAGAGGGCTAAATACTTTTTATTAACTCAATTATATTACCCCAAAGAATTTCATTTATTTCCTTCAAAGGATTTTCTAATGAAAGATCTTTTTTCTAAAGCCTTAACTAATTTGTCCAATCTTTTAATTTCCCTCGTATTATCAGCAACTGTCTTCTTAGATGTATCATACTTCTGCTCCAAATTTGCTAATTGTAACTTTGTGGTTTGAAGTTTTGTGACTCTTAATTGTAAACTTTCCATTTGTTTTATCAACTCATCAGAACTTAAACGAGAAGTATTTACCTGCGCTGGCTCTGTTTGTTGCTTTGCTGTTGTAGTACCTGTGGTTGTAGTAGCTTCTGTGATGGATGCCTGCTTGATAGCTTCCTTTTCCTATAAAGCTTGTTCCAATCCCTTCTCTGTTTCACTTAGTTGCTTAGTTACCTTTAAGAGCAACTCCATTACCTCTTCTTGTGAATTCCCCTTTAAAACTTCCTGGGTCTGGGGGTGCCTTGAGGCTGGCAATTTCAACTGCTTTCTCAGTGCAGCTATGTCATCATCTTTATTCTTAATTAATGCCTCAATGCTTTTAATATCTTTGGGGTTGTGACCCAGGCTGATGATTATGTCTTCCAGAGACTTTATTCTGTTATCTTTGGCCTGAGAAGAGGCCTTTTCAATTTGCAATTGGGCGCTTGTGTTATTTAAAGAATCCTGCAGCGTTAGGGCTGTCATGGCTTTATTCGTAAGAGTGGAATACACCATTTCCCCAGTTTGTTTATGCAACTCGATCTGGTCCAAACGATGAATGTCCTTTGCCAGGACCTCAAAATTTGTTCTAATATAATCAGCTGCTGTCATGGGTTTTGGCACCTTTGACTTGAAGTGGCTCATCATCATTTTGCCTTGTGAAATGTCAAATGCTGACATTAACCTCTCCTGATTATATGGAGCCATTTTCAAATATTGATCATATACCTTCATTCTTAATGGATCATTCTTTGCCTTTATATTGATGAAGGTTCTTTTTATATCCCCTGTATCTGTTTTTGGTGGCCTAAAGGAGGATACTTCAGTACTCAACTGCTTTTGCAAAGCTTTTCCTTTCTGCTCTGTATGGGTCACACTAACAGAACCAGTTAGTTGACTGTCTTCTCTTCCATCATCAAACACCTCATCTATGATTTCCACATCTGGAAGTGGATCTAGTTTATGTTTTTTGGCTTGATGTATTCCTGAGGACTCTTTCGGAGGAGTAGTGTCTGGAACCTGCCTTTTCTTTCCTATTTCCATGTTGGATGGAGGTTGTAATTCTGAAACTTCAGGATGTTTTACCTGAGTGGGAGAAACTTGTGTTTGATCAGGTGCTCTGGAAGTTTGAGGTTTCTCTACCATGACTAAAGTTTCAATGACCTGTATTTCAGGTTCCTTTCCTTTGCCTTTTGACTCTGCTGCCACTGGTGAACTGCTTTCCTGTAATGTCTGCTGTAGATTTGCTGCTAAAGAAGTGCCAATGTGAGGTACCTGCACTTGACCACAAGATTCTAGGTCATACTCCTCAAAATATTTCATCATTCTGTTCATTTTTTCTTCTTCACTTTCTTCTTCAACTAGTGTTTCTTCAACCCATTCATCTTGGTTGGCATATTGTTCTATTTCAGGAATCTTGTGATGTATGTAAGGGGATGATTTATTCTTTATTCTCTTTTCACAAATAAAACCAAATGGATCATAAGGAACCCAATGGAAAGTTCTTTGGAACTTGCAATGGCCTTGTAGTATATTTTATGCTTCTCGCTCGGCCTCCCTAGAGTTGCAGATGAAAGGACCTAATTGACTTTTGATCCTTAGTTGGGCTTTCTTCTTCACACTACAAAAATGGATCACATCTGAATTATTCATTTGCCTGAAATATTCCAAGGAAAAAATTCTCATGGGCACATATCTTGACAACTTGAATGGATGTAATTCACATCCATAGATTCTGATGACTGAATGGTTTTGATATAAATACCAATCTCCAACTTTATAAGTCCTTGAAAGTTGCAAGATCTTCTTGATTTCATTACTAAGCCTTGGAGGAGGGATTCCTGTCAACAAGGTAGTTGCAGGATATACAAAAAGATCGATGAACTCAGTATAGGAATATGGAGAATTATAGGAAGAATGAATTATGGGAGACCAAAATATAACTGACCTAGGGTTTCCCTTGGCATCAAGATTTTTAACAGGGAAAGGGAACCTTTTTGATTGATAAAAGATAACGAGATGATAAATAACTGAGGAATATTTAAAAACTTTCTCATCATCTAGCCTCATGAACTGATCATGGATCTTATTGGCTATGAAGGAGGCAAAGTCATATTTAACTTCAGGAGGTTGCCCAGGAGTAAAGATAGACAACAAAACCAAGGTTATCTCATCAACATATTCACTGGTATTGAAACCCAAGACAAAAGAAATCATATTTAGGATGAGTCTTTCCAATTTATTGAAATAATAAAAACCATAGGGAGGAAGCCCCTTAGGTTGATGTTCAGGCAACATGAAATTCTGGCACATGGACTCCAATTTTTCTGGGGTCAATTTATTAGATTTTTCAATCAATTCTTCCATAGACAAAGGTGCTAGTTCTTGGTCTGGTTCAAAATGTAGCATTGCATTGATAGCCTGGGGAGTAATGGGGAAAAGAACACTCTGGTCAGGGGATATTACAGCTCTCTGAGTGGGATCATAGTTAGAATGGAAATAGTGGATAATTTCTGGGAAATTAATGACTGAGGGGATGAGATATCTCGGGAGATTGGATTCCCACAACCCAATAACATCTTTCCCTTTCGAATAATCGTCTCTGCAGTGACAATAACTCAGAAGGGGGATTTCATCAAAATGTAAGTCTTTAATCTGAAAATCTTTATCTACTAAAGGAAAATATTCTAACTCTCTGTGGGGGGCATTTAGTGGAGTCACATTCAAGGCTGCCGGGGCTTCCATTTTGGTTCTTGTGGATTCAAAACGGAAGTTTCTGGGTTTTCTTCACAGGTCGGGCGCGATTTTGGTCTTACTGAGGGAAATTGACACAATTGCAGGTTCAGGGGAACAATTTACAGTCGTCAAACTCAGGGAATGATCTTAGGAATAAGATTTAAACACTGATTCAGCGAAAAACAAGGAAAACAGAGTTTCATTTGAAGTTCGGGGCGTAATAGGATAAATACCTGTTCTTGGAGGCAAACTAAGTTTTAACAGGTATCAGGCGATGGCAGGAGGATACTCGAACACAGGTCCGACGGAATTCTGGAGCGAAACGAATAGAACAGTAGATTTCATTGGAAATTTGAAATTCTTATCAGAAGGCGCTGTCGCGTTCAAATGATGAAAATGACACAAAAACACGAAAATTTGTTTTATTTCCAAAGTTAAAAAGGGGTTTGTAGTTTTTCGAGGAGTGACGTCACTTTAGTACGGGCTGACGTGTGGTGGGGACCGGGTGGTAAGCGGTTAGTTCCCACACTGCTTATGGACAAAGGTGGTATTGAGCGCAGGAGGAGCGATTCCATTGGAGTATTGACACGTGGACGGAAGACTAGTCAAATACCACCAAGCCCCTGCGCGTTAATGCTCTGACATTGGATGGCTAGCAGAATGAGTATTAGCCTTAGATTTGTGGAGGGGCGATCCGACGGTTGAAAGGACGGAGAGATAGTGGGTTGTTTATCACGCGGGCCTGGTATAATTAGCGTTTAATTAATCATACCAGGTGGCACATGATTGGAGGGGGAAAGGTTATTAATTAGTCCTGATAACTAATTAATCCCATAGTTATAAAGGGTCGGGGTAAGGAATTTTGCGCACGAGTCTCCATTACGGTTAAAGTGTCGGGTGGGATGCCAGGTGGATGAGCCACGGTGGCATGGGGTTTTTCCAAAGTTTTTTGGTTTAAAAAAAATAAAACTTCGGGTTTATCCTTTTTTTTGTGTTAAACATATAGAATTATATGTTTAAATATTGTTTCGATATTTTATATTTATATGGTAATAAATAAATATTATCTAATTACCATAAGGGGCGGGACTATGATATAAGGATATATTTAACCAAAGGGTGTATAATGCGGGTTTTTATTTGAATGCACGGGGAAATAAATACTTTGGCTAAACTTTATAATAGAGGGGTTTTTGGATATTTATATAAAAGGAGTTATATACTTATGATAGGGCATTTCACTAGGGATTTAGTAAATAGAGTTAAATGTTAATATGACAAAGGGACAAGGGAACTCAAAATACTTTGCACATATAAGAAAGTGACAATTTCTGAAGTAAATTGCAATATCTCATCTTCAACACTTAAACTTAGAATAGTAAGTTATTTTGAGGGATTTTTTATGGAATTTTGCATGATTTTCCTAAGCAAAATGAGATTTTACTTAGGAAAAGATTGAAAGTGAATGATTATAATGATGAATTATCTCAAGTACTTAGGTCTTTTTGATCATTAGGCCGAGGGTCCGGTCCCTCCAAAAGTCAAGGAAATGCCTTGAGCCCCTTTGATCTCCAAATACCTTAGTACTTTGGGGGAAATTAGTAAAACTTTTAAGGGGAAAGTGATGAGGGAAGTTAATGATTTTGACTTTGCTTGCTATGATTTTCCAGTGTATTTCCTGCTTCAGTATTTGTGATGAAAGTAAAGGATCAAAAACATTTAGCAGCATCATTCATCAGATAAAACTTTGCAACACCATCTACCTACCCTATCTACTACTACCATTTTCTCTTTTTTATTAGGGTGCATTTAGACTTGCAAACCCTTTTCAACTTTTTCTTTTTACATGATAAATCTATCTATTTCTACCCTTATTACATCCAAGGGCTCAGATTAAGCTGTTGAGCACCTTTTATTAACTCTACCTATCTACTTATCTGCCAAGATTAAATTGTTTGGTCAGATATTTATTCTCTATTCTATAACATGAAATTGAAATATGAATAAGTCAAGTTTAAACAGTTTGACCCTTCATAAATTGTGGCAAAGTTTGATAAGCTGCACACAATTATTTATTTACAAAAAATGAAATAGTAGTGGCATTTGGATTTGCACACTTTCCTTGGTCTATTTTTTGCTTGGTGTTCATTTCTTTCATTTTCTTGACCAATTTATTTTTCTTACCCTTTGATTTTTCTTTTAGGGTATACCCTCTTTACATTTTTTAAATTTTTTGATTTTTTGGTTTTTTCAAGAATATGGAACACCTTTGCTCAAGAAAAAAGGTTTGAACATATTCCATAGTTCAATCCAGACAATCATGAAAAATGACACCAATTGGTATAGGAGACTAACACTGGCTCCACTTGGGGATGGCTTTTCCTTGTGAAAAGTCAAGAACAGCAGGTCAAATGCCTTAACATGTCTTCAAACTGAACTATGTAATCTCCTTCTTCTGGTAGCTTTATTGTACATATGATAGTGAAACTTTTGAAGCTTAAGGCCTTCACTTCGGGCTTCAACTTCAAGAAGTCACCATCCAATCCAAACTGCATTAGAAAAGGATATATTATGTAAAAGTTAGAAAAATTAAAACATCCTAATAAATAGGATCAAAATAATGCTTCAGCATTCGACCATTGACTGGTCCTTCCTCAGCTTCTGAATTGTCCAAATTCTTCAAAAAGTATGTGTTGTTTCCTTGCAAGGCATGTATGATGTAAGGCCCTTTCCACAAGAAATCAAATTTCCCATGTTTCCCTTTTTCTTCTCTTCTAGAATCCCATCTTAGGACTTTGTCTCCTAATTGAAAATCCTCTGCTTTAGTCCTTTTATCAAAAAATTTCTTTAGCTTTTCCTGCAAGACTTGAGATCGTTGGTATACTTCTTCTCTGGTTTGCTGCAAGTGAATTGTTTGATTAATTCTTCTCTGAATGTCATTTGGTTCCACTTGAGCCTCCTTAAGTAATTTCATAACAGGAATTCCTAAATATGATGGGAATCTTGCTTTAAGGCCATAAACTAATTCATATGGACTAGTCCCAATTGATTTCTTAGTTGTAAGTCTGTCTGCCCACAATGCATTGGTCAGTTTCTTGTGCCAATTCTTTTTATTTTCTTCCAATAACTTTTTAATGATATTAATAAGGCTTTTATTGGAGGATTCTGCTAGTCCATTAACCTGAGGGTAATAAGCTTTTGAATGGCCTAAAGTAATATGATATTTTCTAAAGAAACTAATCATTTTCTTTGACTTAAATGCAGCAGCATTATCTGTTATAATCTTTTCTGGACAGCCAAATCTTGAAAGTATATTGGTTTCTAAAAACCCTATGATTACAGAATCATTGTCCTGTGTGCAAGGGATAGCTTCAATCCACTTAGTGAAGTAGTCTGTGGCAGTAAGAATCCATCTGTGTTTCCCTGAAGAAGGTGGATGGATTTCTCCTATAAAATCTAATCCCCATTGTTGAAAAGGTATTTCTGTGGAAATTGGTTTTAATGGCAAAGGTAACAACTTTATTTTACCCTCAAAGATATGACACTTATGACAAGTTGTTACAAATTTCTTAACATCAGAAAATAAAGTTGGCCAGTAAAAACCAGCCCTTAAGATTTTGTCTGCAGTTGATTTCCAATAGAGATGTCCTCCACAATCCCCTGCATGAAATTCATTAAGAAATTTATCAGTTTCATCTTTTAATAGACAATTCAATAAGATCCCTTCATGATTTTTCCAAAAGAGAGTGCCATCTAAAATACAATATTCCAAAGATGTCATTTTTAAAAATCTTCTTTTCGTTCTGGACAACCCTGGAGGAGCTTGCAAGTTTAATAAAACATGAATGATATCAGTGTACCAGGGTGAATCTAAGAAAGCTTGACTGATCTGTGGAGTCGCCATCTCCTGCTCGTCATCCAGTTCGTTAATGTCTAAGGCTTGGCAATTAGTTTCAGTCATGAGTTGTGCCAAACCTTGACCTTTTATGAGTTTTGTTGGTTTGATTTCAATATCATATTCTAAAATGGTAGCTATCCACTTACCTCTTTTACCTTCAATGCCATCTTGAGTCAAAATGTCTTTAACTACAACATTAGGCACATAAGCTATAACATGAGAATATAATATGTAAACTCTGAAATCTTTAATTGCTTTTACCAATGCAAAAGCATGTTTCTCCATAATATTGTATTTCAAAGATGCATCCCTAAGTGCTTTACTAAAAAATGCTATTGGTTTTTCACACCCTTGATCATCTTTTTGAAGTAAAATAGCTGCAACTGTGTGTTCAGAAGCAAATGAAAAAATAATGAAATCTCTGTCAAATTTAGGACTGGTAAGAACTGGTGTTCTTGTTAAAGCCATTTTAATTTCCTCAAATGATTGTTTGGCTTCTACAGTCCAGTCAATGCTTGAATCTTTCCTTAACATGTTAGTGAGCAATCTAAGTAATTCAGCTAAACTAGAAATAAATCTTCTCAAGAAATTAATTTTTCCTATGAATGCTTGCAACTCTTTTATGTTTCTAGGATGAGGTATCTGTAAAATTGCTTGTATTCTTTCTGGATTAATCCTAATGCCATCTTTAGAAATAATATGGCCTAAAAGCTTTCCTTCTTCCAAACCAAACAATGACTTTTTAGGGTTTAAAGAAATCCCATATTTTCTGCATTTTATAAATACTTGCCTTAAATGATCTAAATGTTCTTGATCTGTTTTAGAAAAAACAATCAAATCATCTAGATAAATAACCAGAAAATCATGTATTTCTTTAGCAAAAGCAATGTCCATTGCTCTCTGAAATGTAGCTCCTGCATTCTTGAGTCCAAATGGCATTTTGACATATCTGGCCTTGGTCTTTGACAGTTCAGGTGGAGCATTGAGGTTGGTGAGCACATAAAGGATATCAGAGTACCAGGGAGAGTTCTGAAACTTATCCTCAACAGTGGGAACATGCAGTCCTTCCTGCTCATCCAAGGAATTTACAATGTTAATTTCAAGGGCTTGCAGATTCAATTCAGCCATTAACTTATCTAACCCCTGACTTTTGATCGATTTTGTGGGTTTTATCTCAAGGTCGTATTCTAAAATCACGACAATCCATTTTCCCCTCTTCCCATCTGGGTCTTGCGACATAATATATTTTAATATTATGTTAGGCACATAATATATGGTGTGGGAATGCAATATCTACACCCTAAAGTCCTTTAAAGCCTTAACACGAGCGTAGGCTTGTTTTTCCATTATGTTGTATTTCAAGGGTGCATCCCTTAGTGCTTTGCTGAAAAAGGAAATTGGCTATTCCATTCCCTCTGGATTTTTCTGCAGTAAGACAAAAACCACTGTATGCTCAGAGGCAAATGAAAAAATCAGGAAATATTTAGAGAAATATGGGCTAATTAGCACAGGAGCTTGGGTGAGTGCAAGTTTTATTGATTCAAAAGATTGTTTAGCTCCAACAGTCCATTTAACTCCCACACCTTTCTTCATCATCTTAGTCATATTTCTAAGGTGTTCAGCTAGGTTGGGAATAAACCTCCTAAGGAATTTAATCTTCCCAATGAAGGACTGTAATTCTTTGATGTTTCTTGGGTGTGTGATATGTAGTATTCCCTCAAATCTTTGTGGGTATATCCTGATTCCGTTTTCAGATATAACGTGGCCAAGAAGCTTTCCTTCTTGCAGCCTAAATACAGTGTTTTTAGGATTCAATGATAGACCAAACCTTCTACATTTTTCAAACAATTTTCTTAGATGTTTTAGGTGTTCTTATTCAGTCTTAGAATAGACTGTTATGTCATCGAAGTAAATAACAATGAAGTGTCCTATCTCATCTGAAAAAGTTATATCCATTGCCCTTTGGAAGGTTGCACCAGTATTCATTAGTCCAAAGGGAATTTTTACATACATAAAGGTGCCCCATGGAGTGGTAAAGGCTTTCTTCAGTTGGTCTTCTAGGATTACTAAGACTTGGTTGTAACTTGAAAAACCATCCAGCAAAGAAATCCTTTTTGAGCCTACTACCCACTGTAGAATGTGTTCCATTTTTGGGAAAGGGTAGTTTTCTTTGAGTGAGGCTCTATTAAGATTTCTGAAGTTAATACATAATCTAATCTCCCCAGTTTTCTTTCTCACAGCCACTAAATTCGAAACTCAATCAGATAACCTTACGGGAACTATTATGCCTGCCTCATACATCTTTTTAATCTCTTTTTCAACTGTAGGAAATTATTTTGGGTTTATCCTATGAAGTTTCTTCTTGAAGGGTTTTTGATTTTCTTTTAAAGGTATTTTGTGTTGTATGATGTTCGTGTCATAAGCCTTGAAGTCTTTGTAACTCCACGCAAACACGTCAATAAATTCTTTGAACAGGTCAATGTATCTCTTTTTCATCTCTGTGGGTAAGGATTTAGCCAATTTAATCATTTTGGGCTTATCTTCCGTGCCTATATTGCATTCTTCAACATCAGAGTCTGCGTGCTCTATGGTATGATTTTTAGCTACATCATTGAAGTCAAAAAGGTCTTCTAACGGTGCCAGACCTCGAGATATGTTCTTATCTTTGACCCATAGCACCTCAACTTCTTCATTCTTTGTGTTTTCACAATCTCCGTTTGAATTTCTAGTTTCTTCATTGAAAGAGTTTATTTCTAAATTGTGGGGTGTAGTTTCTTCCTCGTCCGAGGGTTCCTCACTTAGGCTGTTATCACTGGACATAGAGTCTAAATCAGAAAACTCAAACTCACTCCTGCCTATTAGGAAATCTTCAATTTGTTTATCTCCCTCGAAAACCTACCAGTATTTTTCGTTATCTAGCACTGCGGGTCTGAATTTGGTTTGAATGATGATCTGTTGGTCGCTTAGGGTCTTAGGGTATGAACTGGCTAGGCAAGCTAATCCATTTTCAATGGCATTCTGATTTCTAGGAAAAAACCCTAATTCATATTCAACAAATGTTTTCAATATATCCACAGCATCATTCCTATATTCTCTCAACCTAGGGTGTTTGGCTGTGTATTCACCGTTCACCTGTTTGATAACCAATTCAGAGTCTCCCTGCATGGCTATTCTACGAGCTCCTATCTTCTTCAACAGATTTAAACCCAAGATAAGGGCCTCGTACTCTGAAATATTATTGGTACATTTGAAATGCAGATTACAGGCATGGCTCTCCGCGTAGTTGCTCTCTGTGTTACGTAGCCATACCCCAGCTCCGGCAGTTCCTCTTGTGCAAGACCCATCGAAACTCATTTCCCACAGGGGTTCACTCTCGTTTTTGTTATCATTTGTTTCCCTACGGCTGGGTTCGCCATTATGTCGCATTATAGGGTCAGCACTAGGCTGTGGGCTGTTTAGTTTTTCGTTATGGGTGTGGAAGTTAGAGAGGTGACTAGTTGGCTGATTGCATTCTATTTCTGGTTCATTTTGCGTTGTTGTTTCAGTGCACTGTTCAAATTTTTCTATGTCCTCATCCTCTGAGTCTAGGGTAGCCATTATGTTAAAATCCATGGTTTCAACTCCCCTGTTTGTATCTATGCTTTTTGGTGCTAGTTCTCCCAAGGATTCATCATTGCAGAAGATGAAAGAGTCCAGATCTGTGTGCACAAAGTATAAAGGAGAATTCTCAAGTTTTTCGGGGCTACTAACCAGAAATTTCATTTGTGCTTCCCTGTACAGTCTTCTAAGTTGGACAAAGATTGGGATTGTGGCATAAGCCCCATCCATCTGCATTGTTCCTTGCAGCTTGCCTCCCCATGATCTTGATAATAACATGCCATACTTGAGTGGTACATCTGCCACCAAAACATCCATGACCATACATTTAGAAGGAATCTGAGTAAGACTCACACACAGGCCCTTAATTAGGCCAAGGAATTTTACCCTGCTAGAGTCGAATGAATATAAATCTTTGTAAGGACGGGTTATCTCTAGGCCTAGCCTTTCCATGACTACCTTAGGCATTAGGTTCTATGATGCTCCAGAATCATGCATTGCATTATGAATAATCTTATCATGAATATTGAGACTGATATAAAAAGGTGGAACTACCCCATCTTGAAACTTCCCTTCAATATTTGGGCCAAAGAGAAGCGCTGGTTGATCGTCACTCAGATTTACAGTATCACTATTTTCACCTAGGTTCAAAAATTTCAAAATTTGGCTTTTATATACATCCTGAGTGGCCAGCTCAGAGAGTGGGACAGAGATTTTAATTTTTGCAATCTCACTTTCCAAATTGAAAGTAGAATAACTCTTTGGAATGCTCTACTCTATTTTTTTAATCACCACCTTGGTGGTAGAATCAGTGGGCTGATTTTTGTTATGTACATCGTTTGTGACAGTTTTATCAGGAGCACTAATTGCAGTGCTAGTGCTGCTAGTTGGTTTACCTTGTGTATCAATGTTTTGGTTGTCTTTTTCTTTGTTCTTTCCAAAACTCTGAGCTACTGATTTTTTACTTTCAACAGTCACTTTAGAAGTTTTCTCAGGTATTTTCTTGATGGTGACCTCAGAAGCTTTTGGTTGGCAGTTTCTTGGCTCTTTTTACTTCTAAGATCATATTTTTCTCTGACCTGCATCATGGCATTCTCAAATCCTAACCTGTAATCCTCAGTTTCTAGCCATTCCTCATCCCAACCAGAGGGTGAGGGTTGATCTTCTTCCATGTAACAATTATGGATTGAATCCTCTGTTTTAAACATGTTTATTGTGTTCCCTTCAGACTCTTCTATGATTCCCTCATCTTCATCAAGAAATTTCTGTTGAAATGGGGGTATAACCTGCTGATCTGATTCTCTTTGTCTATTGGGAGTGGCATTGTTTCTTCTAAAGTTCTGGTTCTGGTTATGGTTTTTATTTCTATTTTGGTTACTAAAAGTGACAACCATTTTTTCCATCATTTGGTATAGCTTCTCCACTTTTTTAGATAGATGGTCATGATCTGGATCAGATTTGGAAGCTACATTTTCGTCTCTATATGTTACCCTTTTCTCAGCTCTTAATCTCACTCTTTTCTCAATCAGATTTGCCTCTATATTCACTGATCCTTTCTGCATGTCCTCCAATGTGTTGTATTATTTATCCCTAAGCTGATAGGCCATGTCAGCATCAAAGCCTTCGGGGTATTTCACTAGAGCCATACCTTGGGGAGGTTTCATGTGTGGAGGGAGAGCATTGTAAATGCTGTTAAATCTCGTTGTGTAATCGTGGACACTCTCTCCTACATTTCGTTTAAGGCTCATATATTCTTCTAGGAGTTGGTGAGGGTTGGCCTTAACTTCCCATTTGTTTATGAAGGTTTGATATAGAGCTAGGAGGTCATTTATGCTACCTGGAGGTAGGCCCTTAAACCATTTCTTCACATCACCCCCTAAGCTCTGAGCAATGATTCTCATTTTGACTGTATAATCATCTATCTCCATGTAGTCAAAAGAATCTTCCATCCTATCCACATGGTGTTGGGATGTGGTAGACTCTTTTGCAGTGAAGTGTGGTATCTTTGATTGATAATCATTGGGTAAGGGTACCAGAGGCTGAGGTAAAACCAGAGGTGCATACTAGGCTATCATGATGATGTTTTGATGAGGTAAAGGGTTGACTTGGGCAGCTGGTATACGGATGACAGGGACACTAGAACCAGCAGAATTTTGTTGAGCGGATTTAGGGTGGCAGAGCCCCAAGTTTTGAATGAAGTGAATATCAGGAGGTGTAGATGGAGGGGTTTCACTGTCCCTAATGTGTTTACCACTTTGAGGTGGTGAATTAGGAAACTCAAGGTCTGGCTGGTCTAGAAAACTGAATGACCTAGTTCTTGGCAAACTATTTTGAGTGCCTAGGTCAAAAAGTGGATCTGATAGAGCCGTAAAGTTCTCTGGTGTAGAGTTAGCTCTATGGATGTGGCTGGAAATAGTTGATTGTTTATTTTTAGGAGACCTCTTGAGTATACTCTCAGGGTTGTCAACTATTTCAGGTCGGTCTGGGTTAGGGTAAGCTCTTGTATGAATGGTTCTTGAAGCCAAAATGTTGTTTCTAACCAAGAAGCGTAACCCTACTTGTTGATTCTATTGTGTTTGATGTTGTAGTGGCTTTGGTCTCCCAGTGGAGTCTAATGTGAACCAAGATCATCAGCAGGCCTACTGATCACCAGCAGATTCTTTGCATCGTTTAGGAATTATGGAATCACCAGGTGGAGGGTTTTAGGATATTTCTGGAGGGTAAACTATCCACCACAGTGCTTATGAGATGTCCCTCTTCAAGGATATCTCGAAAACACAGCAAAATCTAACCAGAGATTGACTGGGAGGGCATTTACTAGATATGTCACCTCTAAAGAGTGTGAATCTAGAGGCTACCTGGCCCTTTCCAGACTCTATCTAAGAGAATGGCAGAACACAACAAATTGTATAGAGGTTGAGATGTGAATAGGAATGTTTAACTACCAACCTAACCAGATATTGTAGGATTTCTGAGGCTTATGATATAGTAAGGTGAGGAAAACTCAGAAATTCCCCAGCGGAGTCGCCATTATGTTGGGGTTCCCAAGTTTTGGCCAGATTGGTAAGAAAAAAAGATGAGACAACATCAAACCACTTCATACCTTAGGATCTAGCCCTCCTAGGTCCAGAGAGGGATCTCTCTATGATTGTCAAAAGTATATGTCTTTGAAGTTCGAAGGTTAAGATGTTAGGCTAGTTATAGGCACAAGGTTTGCTTGTTTGATTTGGTTGTTGGGAATCAGGAATGAAGGGTTCAATATAATACAAGGAAAGGAAAAGAATATTTTAGGCAAAGGGAGATATATTCAGGTAGTATCTCAAGGCCATTGGAAAAATGGAGTCAGGAAAGGGTTTACTTGTTGTTCAATATGCAGGCTTTCAGTTGGGCTAGTCATCTAAAGCATTGGATCCTAAAAAGATAGGTGGAGTGAAAAAATCAAGGAAGAAAGTGAAAGAATGAGGGAAAACCAATTTTCGTCTATAGATCAGGTCAGAGGTCATTTAACTCCAGACCTGCTTGGACATACTCTTAGGCAACTCTCAAAGAAAGGCAAGGAAAAAATTTAGGGAACTTAGATAGGTTTAATTAACTGAAAAGGATTCTAGTGAGACAGAGATAGAATTCCACACTCCCAGTGTTCCCAATTCATTTAATTAAACTCTAACAAGAACATCTAAGAAGCAGTTTCATTAACTCATACATCAGCTAGCAAGCAAAGACATCCACTACATTGGTTAAATCAACTGAAACTAATTCTTAGATAACACATTTAGTAGAAAACATTAAGGCAAGGAGAGCAGAAGCATAGGGTGCCTAACAAGGGAAAATGCTATGCCATATTTCTAATGCAAGCCAGAAGAACTGAAATGGAATGAAATAAAACACAGAGACAGAAAAACATCACTGCAGCTTTAGATCAAGATCCAAAGAAATGTGCTTGTCATATTAAGAGCAACACCAATCAGGTACAACATTTTCCAATAGCTTGAAGTTCAGTTTGAAAACATACTCCTCAACCTATCTTACAACTTTACACAGAACTATATCTCACAGAAAAAACTTGCAGTTCTTTGATATCTCATCAACAACCTTTTACAATATTTTCTCTTGAGTTTTATAGCAGAAAGATGAGCAGAGGAGGTAGGTGAAGAACTTAATGCAGCATTAACACTCAGATGAGGAAGAGGACCAAAGCCCATTCTGTTTTAAACTCTAAGCATTAATCTCTGGCACTCTTGGAGGAAAGAATGGTATTCGTCAGGCTTCATTAAATCCAGGTATGTCTTTGATGCATTCTGATTTGCTGTACTATGTGGTACCTTTGGTGAATAAACAACAGGTAAATAAATTATTGAAAGTCTACTATACTTGTGCGAAAAATGCTCTAGTAGCTCTGGACGGTGATCAAGGTAGACATCTTCCCTAGAGCACGGCATATAATAAAATCAGTATGGGCAACCCATCCTTTCTTGGAGGAAAACATTCTGCTGATGTAGAAAACCTGACATATATTAATTTCTGCACCTCTTTCAGTGAAAACTTGTCGTTGTATCAACACAGTATAATCATGGTGGTGTTTTCACCTCCTGTACCCTACAGAAAACCACAACTATGTGAAGAAACCCATGCACGGAGGACAGTGGATGGTTGTGGAGGATGGGCAGAGTGGTAGCGCTGTGGTGGCGGAATGGTGCTTTTGGTCAAAAAAGTGGTGAAAATGCATTGAAATGGTATTAACAGCAAACAAATAGGGTTTGATGGTAGAATGCATGTGGACCGTTCTGTCGTGGTCCGGAGACAAAAATCAACGGCGGAGATCAACACACCAGGATGGCTTTATGAAAACGGACGAAATGGACGTGAAATATTAACTTTAATGTAAATGAAGAACTTTGGTTAAAATAAGAAATGCACAGGAAATGGAAGAAAATGCTATGAAATGCATGGAAATGAATGTGCATGGTGGGACCCAGCGTGGTGGAGGGTGATTAGATCTGAGTCGTTAGATCTTCAGATCCAACGAACGGTCAAGATTAAGTCGGGGTAATCGCAATCGGAGGGGGGACAGGGGTAACACTTTATCAAATTCTGATTGCGATTGGGTGGAGAATGCGATGGCCATTAGATCGGTGGGGGAATGGATGGTTGGGATGAGATTAGGAGATGGCATGATCGGGCGATCGGAAGACGGGATGCGATCAGGGATTGGAGGGAAAGACTTGCGATCAATCATACGGAAGGGTTTGGGATTGGAAGGGAAAATGAGATTGTGATGATTGGAAGGGAGCTGTGATCAATCGCATCACAATCATTTACGACAAGCCGATCGGGGGGCTTAACAAAGCGTTGTGATTACAAAGGTTTGCCATATTGCCCGGGCCGTCCGATCTTTGTGGGAAACAACGGTGGAGATGTGGTCAGGTAATCGCAATCAGGGGGGAGAAAGGGTGGCACATAACATATTTCCAATTGCGATTGGGTGGGGAGGGCAACTAGCGCTCCACTTTCAGATCTTTAGGATAGATCAACGACATTGATCGCATCGTGGGACTTGTTTAATAAACAAATCGCATTGGAAATTTTTTGATATAACAAAGGAATTCGCCCTTCCGACGTACTCCGATTGTGATTAGCGCTCAAGACTTAAGCACTTGGTCTTAGCGTTGGAACGTATGTGGGGAAGTGGTTGGGGCTGGTAGAAAAAGGGGCTAAGCCCTATTATAAGGTCAGAAAGTGGGTTTTGGCCCATTTCAATGAATTTTAACGATTAGGGAGGGTAACGATAGAGGGACCAAAGGGGAATTTGGCCAAACAGAAGGTGGATATGGGGTTTAAAGGGGATTTAGAGGAGATTTAGAGGGTTAATGGAGGAAGTTTTGGGGTGTAAAGGGAATTTGGGAAAGGAGAAAAAGGATAAAATGGGGGAATCCTACAGAGATACAAGGGGAAAAATAAGGCCTTTTTGAGCAAAATTTTATCATTCAGCAGGCTCATTGATACCATAGTCAACAGAGGGAAACATTCAAAGGTAGGGAACATAAAAAGGCTTCAAGGATGCTATGTTTTCAGGGGAAATGCAATCCTTCAAGGCTCAAAAAAAAATCTAGCCCCTTGCTTGCTTGTCAAGGAATTCATAACGGGCTAACACATCACATCCAAATACCCTCAAATGTGAAAAATAGGGTTTCTTACCAGTCCATACCTCATGCGGAGTCGTATCCTCCAACGCTAATGAAGCTAATCTGTTAACCAGGTAACATGCAGTCTCCACTGCCTCTACCCAAAATTCTTGTCCTAACGTAGTACCACTGAGCATGCTTCTTTCCTTTTCCATCGGCGTTCTGTTCATTCTTTCTGTAACTCCATGTTGCTGAGGTGTGTATGGAGTAGTCTTATGTTGTGCTATACAACACTTCTTACAAAAATCTTCAAATTCCTTCTTGCCGAACTCCCCACCACTATATGTCTTCAGCACCTTTATCTTCTTCTCTGTCTGGTTTTCCACCATAGCCTTAAATTCTTTAAATCTATCAAAGACTTCAGATTTCTTTCTCAAGAAATATATCCATGTATTACTTGAAAAGTCATCTATGAATGAAACATATTACATAGACTTACCCAGTGATGGAATCGACACAAGTCCAAACACATCATTCTGCACAAGCTCTAATATCATGTTCGCCCTCTTAGCACCAGAAGGAAAACTCACCCAATTATGCTTCCCATATACACAATGTTCATAGAAATCGAAATCCACAGAGCAGTTAGACACCTTCTACCATATCATTTCCATGCAGTATCTGAAGGCCCTTCTCTCCAATATGTCAAAGGCTTTGATGCCATAGCATGGTATTTTCTCTAGAGAACTCTAGGCTTTCTGCTCCACTTTCAGGAACCAAAAAATTGTTGCACTGATCAATAACAATGCTGCCCTGAAGCTTGTATAGAGTTCCAATCCGAACCACCCGCATTAATACCAATGCTCCCCGAACCATCTTACAAGTATCTTTCTCGAACACTGTTTTTCACTTGCATCATCCATCTTTCTTACAAAAATTAGATCTCTGGCCAATGAAGGAATGTGCAGAACACCAGGAAGTGTTCTAATCCTTCCACCATGCAGATTTAGCTTGAATTTTACACGTTTGATGATTCTAGGCTTCCTATCATCCCCTAAGAAGACATCACCACCATCATATTTCTCATACTCCCAGAACCACTCCCTATGGGGAGTGAAGTGAAAGGATGCACCCGAGTCAATCAACCGTGACTCATGATCTATATGTGTATTTGCAGAAGAAGTGAAATACACATCCCCACCTTCATCCGAGGTGGTTTTTTCCTCTACAGAAGGAGCATCATAAAAACCCTTTCCTTTCTTAGGAGCTTTAGATCTGCAGTCCTTTTTGTAGTGCCCTTCTTTTCCACATTTCTAGCACACCTTTACAAACTTTCCAGGAGATTTATATCTCCAACTAGATTTAGATCTCCCACTCAAAAAATTATTCTTTATTTTGTTCTGGGACCTTCCTCATAAAGATAAGGCATCTCCATTCTGACCCTCCATATTTCTCCCTCTCATTTCCTCGTATAGCAAGGCTGAGACAATGTCATCAAAATTCAAGGTAGTTATATTTCTACCTATTGCAATAACCAGAATGCCCAACGAATATGGTAGAGAACACAACAAAATGATGCACTTATCTTCATCTGAGATTTTAATATCAACAGATGATAGCTAGCTTACCACAGTATTGAAGGCGTTCAGATGCTCTGCCACCGAGTCTCCATCCTTCATCCTCAAGTTATACAACTTTTTATGTAGGAACAATCTATTCACCAGAGACTTAGATGGGTACAAAGTCCCAAGTTTTTCCCACAAATTATTCGATGTAGCTTCCCCAGATACATTCAACAATACTGAATCTAAGGCACACAACCATATTGTGCTCTTCGCCTTCCGATCCAACATGTTCCAGTCTTCATCTAGCATTACCGTTGGTTTAGTATTTGGATCTACCGCAATCCATTGATCTTTATCCACAAGCAGGTCCTCCATCTTGAGCTTCCACAACTAAAAAATTTGACCATTAAATTTATCAATCTCTATATTTCCATTGCTCGTCATATTTTTTCACTACAAGAGTCGATCCCGTAGATCTCCCACTGAACAGGGTCTACCATAGGCTCGAGAAAAAAACCCCTCAGCAGAAAAGGCATCCCCTTGAAGCTGAAACAACTCTGATACAAAATGTAGGTTTTAACCCTATACAGAAATTAGCTACCAATGAATCTTAAAAATAGAAAATAAGCAATAGCGAGAGCATAAAACATAAAACATATATACACCAATATTTTCCCCTGGATCCCAAATCGGGACAACCAACTTGATTTTTCATTATATTCCTTTTAGTGTTACAACACATATATATACATGCCAAAGCATACATAAAGACCAATCTATTGACCCTAGATTAGAACATAACTGTAGTTCCCTTTTCTGGATCTACAAAATACGAGGGGCCAAAAACCATCGTCTCGCAAAACCATGGGTGGCTCCGCACACCAAAAAAATTTTTTCCGAGGCGCTGCCCTGGACCTGGACAGGGGGGCTGTTGCCCCCCTTTAACCCACATGTTGCGCCCGGTGCAATGTACAACGCGTGGAACTTTCCTGGAAAGAATATAACACATACCCAACAACTACATATTTTCAGTATCAAAAGAAGGTGCTTTAGCTTCTACCCATTTAGTAACATAATCAATACATACCATAATATACCTCTTTTTTTTAGAAGGTGGATTAATTGGAGAAACAAAATCCAAGCCTTATTTATCAAGGGGTTCTATGAGTACTTGAGTTTTCAGTGTTATTTCACTTGAAAGAATAGGATTTCCCATCCTTTGGGTTGAACTATCACATCTTCGAACATATTCTTTAGTGTCCTTAAAAAGGGAAGGCCAATAATATCGTAAGATAAGGATTTTACAAGAATTTCTTTTGTCAGAAAAGTGGCCTACACATGGTTGATCATGGTAAGCTTTGAGTGTCTCTTGTATCTCATCTTCTCATACACATCTTTTGATGATGAGATCTAGTCTCGTTTTGTATAATTATTCATTGATCCATGAGTAAGAATCACTTTTTTGGATTATTTTTCTTTTGTCTTTGGGAAACAAATGAGATGGTAATTTTCATGTAGCCAAATATTTAACAATATCAGCATACCAAGGCAATTTAGTATATATTGTAAAAAAAATCATCTAAAATTGTATTTTGTTTTCCTAGTCAATTTAGAATGGTGATGTTAAACTCTTGAAATAGTAATAGCCATCTTGTTATCCTTCCATTAGTGATTGGTTTTTTCATTAAATATATGATGGTAGAATGGTCTGTGTGAATGAAGGTTTCATAGTCAGCAATGCAATGTCTGAACTTATTAATGGCATGCACTATGGCTAAAAACTGTTTTTCAGTTACAATATGAATTAGCTCTGCTGGAGTTAAATTTTTATTGGTGTAATAAATGGCATAAAGAGTTAGATATTTTTGACCAATACAACCCCTAAGGTTGTATCTAAAGCATCAATTGATATGTGGAAATGAAATTTCCAATTAGGTCTTTTTAGAATGGGTGCTTCAGAGACTTTCTTTTTCAAAATTTCAAAAGCATTTTGACAATTAGAGTCCCAACAGAATTCAAAATATTTGATAAGTAATTTGAAGAGTGGGGATGTTATTTTTGTGATTTTTCTATAATTTTTCTATAATATAGAGTAAAACAAAGAAAAATCATAACACCTAGTTGACAATTTTGCACTAATAATTGGGAAATAACCTCTACTTTAGAAGAGTCTAGCTTTATCCCATTTTGTGAAATATGGTGATCTAAAAAAATTATCTCATTAAATATCATAAAACATTTTTCATTACTTAATGAAATATTTTATTCTTTTCATCTTATTAGAACTTTTTAAAAAATTCCGAGTGCTTCCTCAAAATAATTACCATAAACTATGAAATAATCCATATATACTTCCACACAGTCATGAATAAGATGACAGAAAATTCCGAGAACTTCTTTTTGGAATGTTGTCGGAGCATTGCATAATCCAAAAGGATGTACTCGGTAAACATAAGTTCCCCATGGACAGATGAATGTGCTTTTGTCTTGATCTTCAGGTGCTACCTGAATTTTATTATACCCACTGAATCCATCCAAAATAAAAAGTAATTATTCCCTACTAATGTGTCTAAGTCCTGATCTATGAAAGGATGTGGAAAGTGGTATTTCAATGTTGCTTTATTCAATTCCCTATAATCGATGAATACCCTCCATTTACAATTTTTTTTAGGAACAATTACTAGGGGTGAAACCCATTGACTATATGATATTGAGTAGATACAATTTACATTCAATAGTTTCTCTAGCTCTTCCTTAACAATTAATTTTAAATGTGGGTTCATCCTTCTTTGAGGTTTTCTAACTAGTCTAGCACTGTCTTCAATATATATATGATGAATACAATGCTTGGGATTAATTCCTTTCATATTTGTATACTCCCATGCATAAGCAAAAGTGTGTTTTTTCAAGGTCTTGACCAATTGATTTTTTTGTAATTCTTCCAAATTTTCATTAATATTCAATGTTTTCCTTGGAAAAAAATTTATTGAATAATTTCCAAATTTCTCCATAGAATGTAAAGACATTTTTCTAGATGATAAATATTAGATATTACATTGTTCTTGAAAATTTTGAATATTGTCACAATATAAGGAGGGTTCATTATTTTCTATTGAATTTAAAATTTTCTCCTCGTCACTTGTTTGTGCAATAGTAAAAATGGGTTGTATATTGTTATCATCATCTATACATTATTCACTATATATATATATTGTTGTTTTTGTAGGCAGATATAATGTAAATTTATTTTTTTAACTACCATCTAAGATAAACATGTCTCCTGATCTATAACTAATGAAAGCATAAACTATAGCTAACCAAGGTCTTCCTAAAATTAATGGATCTCCTCCTAAATTATTCTGGGGTGTTAAGACCATGAAATCGACATGATTCTCCCAAGAATCTAAGGAAACAAAAATATATTGTAACACACCATCATGTTTAATTACTGACTTGTCTGCTAATTGTAATAATTTTGGTGTGTATTAAAGTTTAGGAAGTTTTAGTTGGTCCATAATTTGTTTACTCATTATGTTTATGGATGCTCCCAAATTAATCAGTGTGTTTGGTATTTCAATTCCATTGATGTGAATTTTCACAATGGGGCTTCCTAGATCTAAATATTTTTGCTTTGTTGCCTTCCCTATCATGCTATCTACAATTCTCCCAACTAACCAGATTCTTTTATGTCTCTTCTTTTTATTTAAGTACTCAATTCCTTAATTATTTTTGCAAAAATTGGTATTTCTTTTATAACTTGCAGTAAATGATTTTTTATACAGATATTTTTCAATTCAGCCATCATATCATAATCAAGAAATATGATTTGTTTTTGTACTCCTTCATCAATTTTCAACCTTTCAAGAAAAGCTACTCTAATAGATACTAAAGGTTTTTCTATACTAGGAGTATTAACGGAAATTATGGGAATATTTATATTTGATCATTTTATTTTCAAGGAAGAGAATTTCTTCTTCTTTAGGTTTATTGCTATTTTTTCGAGAATTTTTCTTCGTTTCCTGAATAAAAATAGAGGGTTTCTTATTTTCTAATACTCTACAAGATCTTAATTGAAAAATATTTAGATCTAGTGGAGTTATTATATAAGTTTCAGAATCAATCACTTTTATGTTGTAAACAAGTTTATTATTTAGATTCGTAAGTGGTTGAATGGGTAATTGGTTTGGTTTTTGTGTAAATGGTAGAGAGTTGTGGATTTTTATTTTGAGCTTGAGTTTGAGATATTTGATTATTCTGAGGAAATAATTGTGGTGGGAAATTTTGATAGGGTGGTGGATATGCTTGATATTGAGCATATATTCCATAGTGATTTCACCACCCTTGATTCAAAGGTTGGGGTTTAGCCCAAGGCTGACATGGCATATGTGAATTCCAATTCCCTTGTGAAGATTGTGCAAACTGCTGGGAACTAAAATTTTGATTTTGATTTTGAAGATTTTTCCATGGTCTTCTAGTAATAGAGTAAAGAGGACCTACCTGATTTGGAGTTCCATCTTCACTATATACATCCCTAAGACCTGATGTAGAGGGGAATTATTTGGTATCATGATTTTTTGTACATATTACATAGGTTTCTATGGTTTTTAAGTCTAAAGGAAATTCTCTCAGAGCATGTTACTTTCTACATCTAGGACAGAAGATAGATAATCCCTTATTCTTAGCTTTTTCCTTGTTCTCTATTTGAAGGGTGTCAATTTTCTCACTAAGACTCCCTAAAATATGTGTTTTGATATTATCAAGAAAATTACCTAATTATTCCCTACTAAATGTCCCAGTTGTAGATTTATTTATTCTTTATAAGAGAGGATCTCTTGGAATTTTCTTGGTTCGTGATTTACCCCTTGAAATATGTATACATAAATAAAAAATTTCTCTGAATTTTAACTAAGAAATGTCTCCTTTCCCCATTACATTGAGGATATCAATCCACTCATCTCTGATGTATTTGAGTAGGATATATTTCAAATTTTCCTCATCGATATTATCCATATTTTCCTTCTTAATGTTATAAACAAATATTTCAAAAAGATCTTCAAGATTTTCATATTCCTTTTGTGCCATCTTATAAAATTCATCTTAAATTCTATGTGGCATACAATAATACTTATATTTCTCTAACAATGCATCTTTCATTTCTACCCATGTTCCCATAGAATTCATCCCTAAACTCATAAACTATTTTAATTTTTAATCGTTTAAGGTAGGAGGGAAAAATTTTAGTTTTTGAGTATGATGTAAATAATACTTAAAATTCAAAGAGAATTTTTTTTTGGTCTTCACTTATTATTCCATGAAATTTAGGGAGGATACTAGGTGAAATATATCTCATTGTATATGTTGGATCCTCATCGTGGATAGGGAATCCAAAGGGTTTTGGATCTCCTCTACCTCTACCTCTAACTCTTCCTGCTCCTTTTCCACCTCCTCTTCCTCATCTAGTCCTAGGTTGTTCACCATTGATATTGTGTACTTCACCATCTCCTTCTTCAACCATAATGGATTCCTCAGAACTAATGTAAGTATCTAGTTCTACAATAAGAATTTCTATTTCTTGTCGCTCTTTTCTTAATGGAGAATTTGAATGAGTTTCTTGTTCGTCTTCTTCAGTTAGGACTTCTAATTCCTGTCCTATAAGTAGCTCTCCTATTGAATATAGGAAAATTACTCCTGTAGCTGGAGATGGGGGATACTATTCTTCAATTAAAGCATCAGTAGATGAAGTAGGTGAAGTATGTTTGATTTCAGATCCTAGGATTCCAGGAAGTCTATGTGGACCACCTACATATGGAATTTGAGTTTGAGTGGGTGGTGTAAAACTTCGAGGTTGGTGTGGAGTGAGTGATCACGTAGGAATCAAAATTCTCCCTCGTCCTATAAACCTAACTTTATAATCTCTCTCTCTATGCATACCATGTTTTATTTCTAAGAATATTATTTACACTTCCCTGGAAATGACACCAAAATGTTTAAACAATTTAGTGTTCATAAATTGCAAGCATAATTTATCGACTGGAGTCAGTAAAATGATGAAGTGCAGGTGCACTATATGTGCTAGAAGACTTTGTCATTTAAAGGGAGGTTTGAATTATTAGAGTTTTGTTAATTTTTGAATGTATGGATCAATGTTAATTTCCTATGGATCAGTGATGTTTTTAAAACAATTTTATCATCTATGTTAAATGCTATTTCTATGGTTACTTTCAATTGAATTGAGTTTTAAAAATTATTTGTGACATGACTCTTTTCAAAATAAATGATCAGTTGCATTTTTATCAAGTTGATTTTAGAATATTTATGCTGTATAAAATAATGAACTACTTCTAAATTACAAAACATGAAATATGATATAGTTCTAATTTTAGGAAAACATGAAAATAGAAATGATATGAAAATAGAAATAAACTAAATATACTACAAATTTTAGTCTGGAATGTAAATGAAAGAGAAATAAACTAAACTATATGAAATATAGCAGCATGAATTGAAGAAATTATTCTACAAAATAAACACAACCAAATAACTAAACTATTGAAACTGATCTCTGAAAATAAAGAAGGAATTAAAAGCATTTACCAAATTCTGAAATAGTAATGCAATTGAGATGCATAAAAAGTGAAAGAAAAATGAAATGGTCTTCTTGCAAGAGCCCTTTGCAATGTAGTAGGTTATTAACACTATCAACACATTAAATTTCATGAAATGGAACTTCAAATTAACATAAAAATATTCAAACAAAATATTCAGGAAATGAAAGTTCGCATGCCCCGAATACACAAAGTTCTTATGATTTTATAGAATGTGTTCACCAATACAAAAATTATAAGCCTATGGATCACTATTATAATCCTTATAAAATTCAAAATCATAAATGAAATATCATTGATCTTTCGATTTGCTATTTAGAAATCAAATCGACACAGTCATGCCATTTCTAGACTATGTTCCTGCACGCTGCAACGTGTTGACAACTATATTTGACTGAGTGAATCCATGGTCTTATTGGAGAATAGGCATGAATAAGTAGGAGGAAATCCATGACGGGATCATCCTTTATCCACCCATATACTTCTTGGCTGAGCTAATGCACCGGAACCATCCTAACAATCAAGATAGATGCAAATTTGTGGAATAGCTGCAGAATTGTATCAATTCTGTAGCTGAATGTAATATTTAACAAAAAAATAGGGTATATTAAAAAATATGAATAGTATGACACACAATTACTTTATATTTTCAAAATGATGTGTTTGCTGCCCTATTAGGTCAATAGTGATTGAAAAAGAAGGAAAATTTAGATCCAAAATGGGTGTCAACACAAAACAATTATCGGACTCTATAGTTCCTCATGATGTGATTGATTCATTTTATTTGATTTACTATTATTTACCATATCGTAAAGTTACAGTAAGTTACGATAAGTGACCTGGTCTCAAGGGCTAAAAATGTGGCACAAATTCGAGAGCTGCATGCACAAAACTAATCTTTTGGGGCCTTAGTCGCTACCTTAACAAGGCAAGCCTGCATTTGAGGTTCCATAACCACTCCCTTTCCCTTACAAGCCCACAAATAAGACTAAAATGTGTTATACATCAGTTCCCCCTCAAGGAATAGTGCCCTGGAAGGTTTGGTCACATCTTGGGGATGTCAATGATGCAATGTGTGTGTGTGTGTCGAGTTTCTATCGGTTCCAATTCCTCAAAGTAATCTAGCAGGTTGAATCTCATATTAGTAGCCTCGTGTCACATGTTTACCCCGGTTAGCCAATTACTTAGGTATATGTGGTAAAAGGGTGTTACACCAACATTTTTCCTCCTTGTCATTTTAGTATTTTTGGGCTTAAATCTTAGTGTGCTTAGGATAGATAAGCAAGTTTTAGCTCTAATTCAAATATAATCGTGTGTTGTTTCACAAATTTGAAATAAAAAAATGAAATGGCAATGTGTTTTTGATATTATTTGGATTATATATTTTGATATGATCCTTTGAATGTTAGGATTGAATTAATGGAGAATTGGATCAAAGTATATGTGATCTAGATCATAGATTGAATCCAAATGGGTTTATATTTCAACCTTGTTCCTTGGGTTATTTTTACTTGAATAAAATAATTGTTTGAGAATGAAATTTATGAGGGATTTATCATAGAATCACTGATATGATTCAATATAGTAAATTCCTTGTGGTTAATGAAGTATCATGAAGAAATTCAATTCACAATTATACTCCTTTAACAAAAATATTTTTATTTGTCGTCATAACTTATAATATTGACGATTTCTCTAAACAAAACCATGTGATTAAATCATGTTCACATTTTTGTTAGAAATTTTTGAGAGTACCCCTATTTTGTTTTTTAATTACTTTCCCCAGCATATGACTTTGATACATAGCACTTAAGAGTTTATTTGGTTCTCACTCATGTATACATGTGAATAGTTGTGTGATTTGTATTATTAAGTAGAGATTTGGATCTAAGTTATGAATATTATTTCTTCTTTTCTTTTATTACTTTAGAAAGTAGTATTTATGAGATTTGTCAATAATTTGTAAAGCTAAGTTGTGATGATTGAAGCATGGTTAGGATATAATCTATCTGTTGTATACCTCAGGGTGATAATATGAGTTATACCTAGGGGGGATCATATGGGGTAAAGAGGGAGGTACCCAATGTAATAATGTGATGTAAGGGTAATAAATAAATGGGCCATAGTTAATAAATAAAGTGGTTAACCCACATTATGAAAAGTACCATAAGTATTTAGGAAATAATGTGATAATCCATAGTATTATATGTGTAGTATTGAGAAAACCATGTTAATTACCCATGGTATCGTATGTATGAATCCTATATAGAGGCTAGAGTCTCTCCATTGAGACATGTCAAGGATTGTTGTATTGAAAAACATATGGCTAGTGGAGTGATCTCCTTCCTTAAGGAGTAGTTCTATGGTGTTACCCTACCTCAAGGATTTTGATTAATGAAGGGAATAATTTCTATCTAATTTTTGTTTCGGGAATATTTTTTATTTTTTATATATTTGTATGTCGTATCTATTACAAGTGGTATCAGAGCACTTTGTTGGGAAAAGAATGGAGAATTTTTTTTTCTTTTTTGCAGGAATTTTTTGGGTGGTGAGTTTACATATCAGATAAGAAAATTTTGCTCCAAAATTTTCAAAACCAAATTTTATATCTCAATTATTTGAGAAAAAATACCTAAATACAAAAAAAAAAAAAAAAATCAGTTGAATCTAAGTCTATATGAGTGAGATATCATTGATTTAAAATTAGTTGTGTTTCCTAGAAGCAATTCGTGGACGATGAATCTGCAGTAATGTTTTGCATTTTTTTGTGCATAATTTCAGAAAACTAATTTCATATCTGAGATACTATTCAAAGATAACCCTAATTAAAAAAAATAAAATTGGTAGAATTAGAGTCCAGGTCAGGGAGGTATCACTAATTTAGAATGAACCATTTTCTCGTAAATGATTATCACGACGATAAAATTGCAACACGAATCCAAGTTTCCAGAGAGTCATATTGTGATTTCAAACATAGAGGAAGGTGCAAAATGGTCATTCCATTTCCAAAAATAGGTTATAATAATGATTTTGAGTAATACTGACCTAGTTGTGCACATTTTCATTTTTTTCCAAAGTAAGCGTTCTTTTTCAAAACCCTTACTCTATTTTAAGGGTTCTAATGAGATGAAGTTTATAGGAAAACATGGTGGCCCCACTATTGAATAATTTGTACAATATCACAAGTCTCAATCCGAATACTTTTGGATTGGAAACCTATGGATTGATATGAAATATGAGGCCATTAAATTATGGTTCTCACTTGACAATTCACTGTGGCTACTTCCTGGTCAAGAACTTGAAAACATCCTTTTGGAAAAATGGTCTCATAATCTAAAGAAGGAAAATAATAAACATAAAGGCTTATATTCTACACCTCTATATTACAATTTCATTGATGTATTCTGAAGGAGAATATCATTGTGTCTATTTAACCTAGTTGCAAGAAAAATCTAATTAATCTGAAATTTGCCAGAAGCTTGCAAGTTCCAACATAACATATTGAAAGAACATAGGTTGAAGGGGCACATATTAAATTATTTAAGGAGTTGAAGGTGACCATGGATAGATATGTATTACATGCTAAGCATGGATAAATATGCTATCCCTAGATGGATTTAATCGGTACAATCAACATTAGTGTACAAAAAACAATTATTGAAGCTTTGGTATAAAAATGAGAAAATGATCTTAAAGGATATTTCCATTAGAAACTAGGTAGAGACTATGGAGGCAGAAAAAAAAATCTCTACAGTAGTGACACATATGATGGTAAGCCTTTGGTAGTAGACAACCAAACACAAAAATCAAACTAGGTACTAGAAAAAGCACCAGACACCACTTAAGCGTGAGTAGTGAAGGATATACCATTAGTTAAAACTTCAACAAATCACAATCTGAATCACCTAGTAAGACAAAAAAAAACAAGATGGAAACACACTAGCAACAAGTAAAACTACCACTAGACGACACAAAAATAAGTGTGGTGATCCACCCACAACACATCAACACAGAGGAACTACCAAAACCAAAGTTCATCTCAAGTTAGTGAGGCGGCAGCTAGATTGAGTGTTCACCATTCTCTAGAATGGTTAGATGTAGGTGCATGGTACCAATGGACTACTATTTTGAGTAGATCTTATTATTTTTGTTTTTCCCATATTTTAAGGATGGAACGTTCATGAAACATACTTAAGGGGGTTGGATTGTAGTATACCTAGGGGGGATAATATGGATTATACCTAGGTGGGATCATATGGGGTATAGAGGGAGGTACCCAATGTAATAACGTGATGTAAGAATAATAAATAAATGGTCCATAGTTAATAAATAAAGTTGTTAACCCGCATTGTGGAAGGGATCACAAGTAGTTAGGAAATAACGCGATAATACCATAGTATTGGATGTATGGTATTGAGAGACCCATGGTAATTACCCATGGTATTGTATGTATGAAGAATATATAGAGGCTAGATACTCTCCATTCATACATGTCAAGGATTGTGTATTAACAAGCATATGGGTTTTGGAGTGATCCCTTTCCTTAAGGAGTAGTTGCATGGTGTTACCCTAACTCAAGGGTTTTTATTAATAAAGAGAAGCATTTGTAACTGAATTGTGTTTCGGGCATATTTTTAAATTTCCATATATTTGTAGGTCAAATCTGTTATAGTATGAATATTTCTTCTTATTTGTTTTGTAAACAAAACATTAATGAGTGTTTGACAGTAAGATAAATTTGGGGAAAATTTAGGATTATTCACGTTTGTGTTACAAAAAAAATACTTAGATGTTATGTTTGCTCAATTCTAGAATTACTTTCTTCCTTCCTTATCCTCTTAGATATTTCATTGAGATCTTGAGTCCCTCTGTCCACTAGAGAATTGAGTGAGACAATACGTCAACTAACCCAGGAGGAATCAGAACCATGAACTCCTTTCATTTCGGCTTGTTCTCATGGATACCACAATGAAATCTCTACTCCCTGTTTCCCATAAAGAAATGAGTGATACCTTATTTCACTGAGCCCAAGAGGAGCCAAAACTAAATAAATCAATGACCTTTGTTAGATTTTGATGTTGATTGTGTGAAATTCCCATAGATAGAAAAAATTTAGTTAGAAGGTCCGTATGGGCCGTGTATCATCATATACTGTGTAGTGACTCTAATTCTATGATGCTTGAATTGATAAGAAAAAGTGTTGAGTAATTTTTTTATCAATCACTACACCCATTATTTTGGTGTTATTGTCAAAGAGGTGTTTGAGGGATAAGACCTTGGTAACGTGTTTTTTTTTATTGGAATCCCCATCATTTAAATCTCAAAGGAGGATGGGAGGTAAGACGAAAGGTAATAATGTACACTACCACATCACGTATGCCCCTCCAAGATATTAGCATGTTGGTCACATAATGTGCTTATTTCCTTTACTTTGACTATCAGGCATGTTATTTTGAAAGTCCCGTCTGATTTTTATAAACAAATGTAGTTATGTTGATATTATTGAGTCATAATTTTTAGGATATAGTGGGCTAGTTTACTTATTTTATTTATTATAGTTTACCTTTTAAGAAAAGTGTGTTTTCTTCATGGAAAGGATAAGCTAAATCAGGTCAATAAAATCTTAGTAGCATGAAAGCTTCCAAGCACATGACATATCTCTCTTTGAATTTATTCCCTTTTTGGATTTTTTTTATTTATTTATTTGAAGGGTTTTCATTTTTAGGGTGTTGTAAGAACCTCCCTCTATACTAATTTATGTGCTGAGAGGATATACTAGACAACGTTGAAATAAGAGTGCTAAAAATACTCGAACAGAAAGGTGATATCAAGAGATATCTAGAATCCTAAGCCGAGGCATATATGAATATCAAGAAGAGGAGATCCTTATAGCTATCAGAAATATAACCACATATCAAAGATAAAGACAAGGGAAAGAGATTCATGAGCAGTTCCTAGAAGTCGAACCACACCAAGAAAAAAATATAAGATTTTTCCTTGATCATCTTTACTAGTCTTCCAAAGAAACCAAACAGTCATGAGAAACAATAAATGGGGGTGATTTAATAGAGCTTGAGATTGAAAAAATTATCTCTTGCCTCTTTTGAGATCCTTCATGACATCAAGAGAGAAATCAAGAAGCTGTGCAAGATCTACACAACCTAAAAAAGGGATACATTAGAGGGAATTTCAACCTATAAGTGGCCTCCTAAGGAAAACATAATAAAATAATAGTTAAAATAATAAAATAAGGTAAATGAATTTTGGATGGAAAATATGAAAACTACTTTTTTTAATACTATATTTTACTTATCTCCTTATTTTTTTACTCAAATTTCAAGTTTATACACTCGTTGGATGTAGAATTAAATTCCACCTTCAACAAGTACCCATTATTCATACTTTTGAGAAGACCAAGATTGATAAAATTGAAGATACATTAAAAAATTTTGTTCAACACGCTTTTTCCATGTATATTCATTTTTTGTTTATCAATGTGGGTCTTCTCAAATGTATGCATAATGGGTACTCGTTGGATGCAAAATTTAATTCTGCATCCAATGAGTGTTTACACTTGAGATGTGAGTAAACCTATAAAGAGATAAGACAAAAATAGAATTAAAAAAAAAAAAGTAGTTTTTTCCCTCCAAAATATTTACATGTACTTCTTTAAGTTTAAGGAATTTTGATTGCTTTACATATTATGATATGGAAATTACCTGGAAATTTCATGGGAAAATTTAGGCTAAAATTTCCTGTAATGTATTCCAATAATTATTAGTTAAAAATAAGATCAAGAATATATGGATAATTGTTGCTTGGTTCCGAGAAAACATCACCATACAACTCTCTTCCATCATCAAAAATATCTTAACACATTACCACTTAATGAACCTGGTTTCTCATACTCTACCATAACTTAAAGCTTACTTCTTAAATTTGAGTATGAGCATAGTTTGCATTATGTTACGCACATGGCTTCATTGGAAGTATCCCTACACTTGAAGAAATGTTATATTTTCAAGGACTATAGGGAATTAAATAAGTAAATAATGATGATAAAAAATGGTCTACCTATGAAAACTAAGAAATTGGCATAGTTATATAGGGCCCTTACCTGAAAACAAGGTCACTGGTAGGAAATTTCCCTAATAATATTTGCATCATGTTGTTCATCTTCTACAAATTATTCAAAAAAATGTATACTTTCATGTTGGATGATGTGTGATGCATTAAGTTCGTCCTGCTAACAAGTCTTTTGCCGTCAACATCAACATATCATCTAGGTTCGAGGATAGATACCTCTTTCAATACCTTCAGGCATGTATTCACCAATGCAAAGGTCTTTTTCTAATGAAAGTGAGAATGTATCCATGTGCCATGAGTTCTAGGTCTTTCAAGTAATCAGACCTTAGCACATTCATTCATTTCCAGCAAGAAATGTTAGGGTTCCTTGATCTCAATTGACATCATTAGTGGGTTGTATCACATTAATTAGCAACATACATTAATTCTCTGTAATCCAATGATCTCTTTTCATGCTCTAATTCATCAAATTTATTCACATGTTAGATATTTGCACCACGATATTGAGATTTTACAATTACTATGTGAAGTATTCAACGATGGTTATAGTCTTGCAGATTACAGATTCATCGTTCATTAGTCATTATATTTGTTAGAAATATTTGTCACTCTTGATTTCAGTTCTAATATAGTCAATCACCATGACATAATTATCACTACACCATCATTAGGTGCAACAAATAAAGGGGTGGTGACTAATTATTGGAAAACTTGGTTAGTAGCAGTCTAATTTTATAGCATCTATTTTGCAGAAGATTCCACCATTAACAATCAACATTTGTATTTATCTACTTCTGTTCGAAAACTACAAAGAAAATATATAGATTTTTTATTTCTTTCCAGCATGAATAATTCCATCTGATCACCCTCAATATCAATAATGAATTCTAATATTTTTGTGGGATCTCAAAGGCACCAAACAACATGTAATTAAAATCAAGAAATTCAATAGAAGATTTAACAATATTTTTTTTTATCTAGAAGGATCTTAAAAAGGACTAAACTTTAAAGTCTCTAAAATGTGATGGAGATATCTCCATGTAATATAGAACGATGATATTATCCCAGCACAACTTGAATCACATCGATCTCAGTCCATATGCAAAAGATATGACAATTTGAAGTTTTGTGACAATGGGAAAAAATTCAATGTAAAACAGTTAATTTGGCACGTTCTGGAGTTGACAAGTGGCACATAATAAAGCTAACATGTTACACAACATGGAGTTTAAATATGGTTTTTAGTGGTATGATAACATGGCATGACATGGAATATTAACATATGGCATAAGGTGGGTCACTAAAAGACTGCCATGTGGCACCTTGGAAATAGTGCAGATTATTTTGAAGTTTAAAAGTTTGTTCAACGAGTGAGAAATGATAGATATTGAACATGTAACCTCCAATACACAATATGTGAACTCCACTAATGAGCTACGCCCTGGAAGTCATGGTTAAACGACGAAAGTATTTTATTTATGGTATGGTTGTTAATATATCATAATTACCACCCGCACCTTTGCATAGAAAGGCAGGATATGTTGCCACATATTCCATGGAATAGGAATTTACAAAATTTTATTTTTAAATGAATATTCCATCACATCATTTTCAATTGGACCGCATTGTAATTCTGTTAGATTTTGTTGAAACATAACTAAGGGTGTATTTTAGTTGGACCGCAAGTAATATATGTGCCAGTCAAATATACTGTTAGTGGTTAATGTGATTGTCCCCTTTGTATACAATTTAATGTGTACGAAACCAATACGCTTTTGTGTGCCATGATAATTAAATGACATTGGAAATAGTGCAATATTATTTGGATCATGCTGATGAACTTACAACTTCAACCAACTCCACTGTTATGTTGAAATATGCATAGTTTCCAATGGAAAATGTGTTGCGAGATACTTTCTAACTGGATCACATTTAGTTTGGTGGTAGAAAAATAATTACATGGTTAATATAATATCGTTTATTGTGGACAAACAACCATGTGATATGGTTGTAATTTGTTATAAAAAAAAGTTTATATTTAGAATAACCATGCACATATAATATTTCGACAGCTCTTGGACTCGAACCCAGCTTTTTCAGTCCATCAAATGCTATATATATATAAAAATTTTCCATGCTGATAAGGCCTTTTGTAAAGATATTTGAAGAGAGATTCGAGTCTGAGGGTTTTGTAGAGCTGATAGTTTTTTATCTTGTTTTTTAAGTATTCGAGTGGTGACATTTTTATAATGCTAAGAGGGTTTAAGCTCATTTTGTTAGCCTACATATTTTTTTTAAACAAATTTGATTTGAGAGCTTCATTTTGTAGACACCAAAGGAGTTTTGGTAGCAAAATGTTCAGTTTAGTAATAGAAATCTCAGTTTTGTATTAGGGCTTTTGGAGACCTTTCTTGTGATGTAATAATGTTCTTGAGGCTTAACATATTATTAATAAAATATGCCACTCCCTTGGAGATAGGACCCAAATAAGTATTCCACACTAGAAAAGCTTCATTATCAATTGGTTTTTTCCTTATTTTCTTATTCTTTTGATCTTTTACATTTCATTGCAGCTTCATTTAAAGTATTTCATGCATGTTTTAAGTTAATTGTTGGTTTTATCATTCACACTTAAACATTTTTGCAAGCTAATTCACTTTAAAATAACCTATATCAAGTTTAGATCAATCGGTATTAGAGCAAGTTTGATGGTGGTTCATGTGTGCATGAAAACCAAGAGTAAATTCTAGCAAGGTGAAGGAACACTTATTGAAACCAATCCAAAAATTGGATTAAGAAGATTTACTAAAAGAATAGAGATGGCATCAGATAAGGGAGAAGATAAATATTTTAGTTCTAAGAAAGAGTTTCATCAATTTTTCATGGTGATGAAATCCATGGTTGTCGAAATGTAGCAAGAAACGAAGGAATTTAGAGAGAGAAGCTCAAAAAAAAATATATTGAAAGAAATGATGGTGATTCAAAAATGATTTCTCCTCATTTTCCTTATCCATCTTGTGGAAAAATGGCATCAAAGAATCCATTGTTGAAGTTAGATATTAAATTTGAATTTCCATTCTATGATGGAGATTTTAATGCTTAAAATCTTGATGATCGGATTCGCAATATGGGAGTCTATTACCACATTCAATAGAGCATTGATGATGAGGTAAAAATTCAGCTAGCCTCTCTTTGATTGGAAGGTTATGTGTTAATATTGTGGGAGGCTAGACTTTAGAAAGGTAAAAATATTTCCTCATGGTTTGAATTTATTTTAGCATTAAAAAATAAAATCTATCATTTGTCACATGACTAGAAGGAAATAATAGAATTGAAAGCTACATGGTAGCGCAAATTCAAAAGTGTGCAAACCTATATTGAGGACTTTAGGGAAAAGGATCTAGTATTGAATAATCCACTTAATACATACAAGACTATTTTGAAGTATATTGGTAGTTTTCATGGTTATATATGTAATACGATTGTGTTGTTGAAGTCATCTAACCTGAAGGATGGTTTTTGTACAAGCGACCTATATTGAAGCATGTAAACAAGGTGGTGGAGTATTTGTGGAATAAATTCAGTAGAAAGATATTAAAGGAAGCAAAGGAGAAGCCGAAAAGAACAACTTCAATGAATAAGGGCGATCATAAAATTTAGCGTAGCAATTGCAAGAAAGAGGGACATGATGATGATCATTTTTGGAAGATATATCCTAAGTTAAGGCCTAGTGGTTCTAAGATATGAACAGAAAGCATAAGGTGGAAATGATAGTCGAACTGGATCTAGGATCAGACTATGTTGACGAGGCACAAATCACATTTATTAGTTTGAAATATATATCATCATCACATGTTTTTTCTGGCTATTCTATTTCATCTTTTATCTCATAAAGAAAGAGAAATTAACTCTTTCATATCGTGGTGGTAATAGACCATGTAAAAGTAGAGAGTTTGTTTGACAGTGGTTCTCAAGCTAATCTGATATATGAAGAAAGGGTTAAGAAGCTAGATTTGGTAACAACATCGCATCGTAAACCTTATCTAATTTCATGGGTATGTACTGAAACTAAGATGCAAGTGACTTATAAGTATAAGATTAGAATTTTTACTATATCTATATTTATAGACGAAATTGAACTAGATGTGGCTTCCATGGATATTTGTTGAATTGTGCTTGGAAGTACTTACTTGTTTCACATGAAAGTTATTTAGTACATGAAGGAAAGCAAGTATCACCTTTTCAAGGATTGCATAGAGCATATTTTCCAAGCTCATCAAATGGAGGATGATTCTTTGTTAGTAACTAAATGATAGTTAATGAGACTCGTGAATGTGAGCATGAACATTGAACTAATATCTGCAAAGGTGGAAAAATAAGGTGTTTTGGAGGATGAGAATTTGTATTGGGAACCTATCAAGAGGATCAAACATGTTATTTCATTCTTATTAGCATATTTCTATTTGTTTATGTTGCTAATGTGTTGTACATGGATAGTGGTTGAAGTAGTACATGCAGAAAGATGTCAAAAATTATAGATTAATAACAATATGGTTATGATTGTCATAATTATTATGCATCTTCTTATGATGAGCCAAATGCATATAATAGGATTGACAGATACTAGATAGGTGGGGAGGAATATCCCACACTTAGTTGTTGATTAATAAACCTTTGGAGGTCCAGAAGCCTCTCGGTGGCGAGGATCCTAAAAAGGCTTGGAATCCAAAGTCTCCAAAATTTTATGAAACTATCACCATGTTGAAGATTTCAATGGAACAATCGCAACTCAACTTGAATCGTGTCGATCCAAGTTCATATGCAAAAGTTATGGATGTTTGAATTTTTGTGACAATGGAAAAAAGGTCAATGTCAAAAAGGTGATGTGGCACCTCTTGGAGTTGACAAGTTGTTTATTTTTTAGTAGCCTAAGAGGTACTACAAGCCCTGCGTTTTAAGTTTTGAAGGGTAGAGCACCACATGAATCACTTGTTGGCTTGGAACCCAAGGTTGGGGTTTTGCACCCATCATGATTTGGGCCAAAACCATGGATCATTTTGGAGCAGAAAGGAGAATCCAATGCTTCACTAATTGTAAAAATCTAGGTTATCCTTAGTGAGTTATGAATTTTTAAGTTAAGCAGTGGGCATGAAAAAAAAGTGCCAAGGTTTTCCTAGTGCTATCATGGCCTAATGACAGGCTTTCATGCTAATTTTGATGTCTTAATGGATCCCTCCTTTAATATATAAAAATGAGGTGAGCTGCATTCATTTGAGTCACATATAAAGAGAGAAACATAAAACAGAAAGATCTAATTGAATGAAGAAGACATATTCTCTCTTGGACGTAGGAAAATTAGGAAAACCAACAAGGAAGAGAGGGACTATTAGGGTTGTTTTGCGGTCTGAATTGTTGTGCAGGAAGTACGAGGAGAAAATTTCAAGGTCTAGAGTGATTTTGGGGATGTTTATGGGTTTAATTTCCTAGAAAGAGGTTGTTGCAGGTCCGTGGGGGAATTCTAAAGCCTTACGTAGTGATTAATGGAGGGGCCCAAGTCTGTATGAGGGATAGAACAACCCATAATTATAGTGTGTTAGCACGAACTCTTAAGGAAGGACAGTTGCAACATTATGGAGGATTTATTAGTGTGTGTTTAGGTAAGAACTTGACTATTATCTTTTCCTAGCTAGGCTGAAATTAACTAGCAGAGGATACACCCTATATTATTAGTAGAGGTATGTACATTGATGCATGATTGTAGGCGTTGGTTGCTTATTATTGTATCAGTTTTAGATCAATTTGACAAGAAGTATATGGGATCCATTTCAAGGGCTTATCTTGGTGGATGAAATCCTATCCTAGGAGAAGATATTGTAGTGGAGGATTGGGTTCCATTGGACTGGCAGAGGGAAGCATGTTGGCTACCCAAAGTAGCCCTTGAGAAGAAGTCCTAAAGGAAGTGTGGCAGCTAAAGGTTGGGTGAAGATAAAAGCCTAATGTGAAGCACTTTTATGAACAAAATTTATTTCTATATTGGAATATTGGAGCTCACGTGTTGGACATCCTACATGATCAGATTGGAGCTCAGATGTTGGCCAACCTAGAAGTGCAGATTAGAGCTCAAATGTTTGCCAACCTAGAACAGTGTTTTCGATGAGTGCGTGCTCATTATAAAAGAAGCTACTTGAAGCAATGATATGTGGAATCCCTCTTGGAGACTCTATGTGTTTTCCTTTGATGGATTATGGGGAAGTTAGAGAGAAGAATGAGAGCAAAATACCACTAAGATGAGATACGACATAGATATTGCAGCGAGATTGTCATTGTATCTTGTATCCCTTTTAAGGGATCCCTACGACTATTGTATTACTTTGTTTGTTTAATATAATGAATATTGTGTTGTTGTATATTGATGTACAATATTTTCCAAAAAGTTGTATATACTTGTGCATGTGTGATTACTGCTATTTATTTTCCATTTTGAAAAGTAGCTTTGTTGATATTCTTGGTTTGGTAGTGTCACAGATTCTAAATTCTATCCTAGACCCAATATTGTGAAAATTTAGCATGATATTAGAGTGTGTTTGTGATACTTTGGAAGATAGTGAATCATGAGAGTGCATGGTGAAGTAAAACTTAAGAGGGCGTTGGTCACAAGGAAGCTAAACAACTCACTGCAATGTCAAAGTTGTAGACTGGTCTCCAGTAAGATGACAGGTGGAAGGGGTTAACATGATCTGGCAGTTTTCTGAGAAATCCATCAAGAAGCTAACTGACCCAAAAGAGTTGGAAGTGTACAAGAATTTTCATATGAGGGTGAGATTTATCATCCTTGATGGTGTGACGGATCCCCTAATACCAGATTTTTCTAGGAAGAACACTACACATGAGATGTGGATGGCTCTTCATAATTTATTCCAGAAAAAGATTGAGAATTGGGTATTAGTATTACAAGATAAGTTGAAGTCCACCAAGATGTTGAAAGGTGAAGGAGAGAATTTATATATGATCAAAATTTCATAGGTCAAATATGGGCTTGTTGTCATTGCTGTGACTATTTTAGATTCAAATATGGTTAGGATTTCCTTGAACGGGCTTACTCCACAATCGAAGCCTTTCATAAAATGAATCATTTCAAGGGACAAGTTTCCGTACCGGAATAGGTTATGGGATGATTTCATTCAGGAAGAGGTGCGATAAAAGGAACTTTAAGCAATAATTAAGTGTAAGAAAAAGAAGGACTTAAGTAAATTCAAGTGTTTTATATATGGTGAGATGGGTCATTTTTTGTTAGGTTGTTCGATGAAGAAGAAGGGAGATGAGGAGAAGAGGAAAGGGAAGTAGGTCGTTAGTGTTTCCACTTCTCCTGAGATAGATTCTCACACCAAGAGATTTGAGGAGAAGGGCTTTCTTATGATCTCTCATTCCTACCAGGGAACTATTGATGAGGATAGATGGTACGTTCAAAGATGTGCGATGAAACATGTGACAGGGTTACAAGAGTTTTTTAAGACTTTAGCTGAATGGGAATCAAAGTTTCACATGGTGTTCAGAAAAAGGAGTCAGAAGGAGATAGAAGGATCAAGATTTGTGCCATTCAGGATGGACCAAGGAAAAGTGATGCAGGTGTAGGATTTTTTTTTACGAAGATTTAGATATAGCGTGGTCTTTGTCGTGACGATCAAGAAATAGGGTTTTGAGGTCTTGTTCCAGGATGGAAGTCAAGACTCAGACGTAGAGACTCTAGCTCCAATGGTGTAGTTCTTGGACTTATATATCATGGTCTATATAGGTCGACGGGAAATCCTATGGATCATGAGAAGAATAAATAAGTGGAACGGGTGTAGGTTCAAGAGAAGTAGGTGCATGTGCATGCTTCGTAGGTATAGGTATAGGTTCCAGATAACAAGGTTGAGGTTCTACAGGCTTAGAGGGAGTCGATTTCTAGAAGGAAATTGTAGATTTAGATAGAGACTGTTACACCATTTTTTGGTCATCTAACCTTTTATCATTATATGAACCCAAGTACACCATGTAAGACCAATTTTACCCTAAGTAAAATTTCTTTCACTATGTGAAATAACTTAGTAAAACACCTTTATTAAGTTGTTTATGGTCTAAACAGGAAACCCCAAAAGAAAATAATAAACAAATCTATATTTGTTTATATTTCCTGGTCATATTTAACCCAAAACAAGGAAATCAATTAAATAAATCCTTATTTATTTGATTATTTCTTAGGAATAAGTTATTTAAATCCTATTTAAATAATATTCCTAGTTAAATTTGACTAAATCATTTATAAATAATTAAATAAATCATTATTTATTTAATTATATTCCCACCATTTCCTTAAAATAGTAAATAAATAATTTATTTATTTATTATTTATAAATAAAGGAATTGACCCAAGTCAAAAATCCTTTTCCCTCCAACAAATATAATAAAATATTCCTAAAAGGTGATTCTAGAATTTGATTAATAATATTTTATTCATGCACCAAGTTCTAGATCACCCTAATATTTTGTTATAAATAGAAGGGTTTTCCCCATTCATTAGTCACCTTTTGTTGCCTATTAGATCACTCTGGATCTATACACTTGGTCACATTTTCTCCATTTTTGTCTTGTGAGCTCCCATTGAGTTCTATGTTTGTCTAGGTTTTCTACACCAACAAGAGAGAGAGATTCTAGATCTGAAGTGCTGAGGACTGTCAATAACCCATCCCATTGAGGAGAACCCGAAAACCCCTTTCTTGTTTTCCTCTCAGGTGCCCCCTTTCAATATAATATAAAAAATTCTTTCAAATACATCGTTCTTGTCTTGTCTATTAGATGCATGGAGCCACATTTTACTCTATCTTCTTAATGTCTTTTATGCTTAGATCTGGATTTGTGCAGAAAATTTAAAGATATTTGGCAACCATAATCGATGTTAGGGATTTTTTTTATGCGTAGCCAAAGTGATCTTTTACGAAGAAATATTCATACTAACAATTGGCAACTCCACACGGGTTTTCTTTTGTGACCACTGTCGTTTTATATATTCCTGCATATCTAGCTATTTAAGACCCTAGGGTTTCTCTCCAGTTTCTTGTTTTTCTATTTTTATGGTGCTTTTCACCTCTAAAACCCTCAAACATTCAAATTTTTAACTTTCATGTGTTTCTGGCCCTATTGCGCAGGTGTCGGACATCAGCCGCAGCTGAGATGACAAATTTTCTGAAATCTGCCACCGAGAGACCCGGATCTGCAGGTCGCACTTATTGGCCCAAAAACTGCGACCTGGACCTGAGGACGCACTTTTCTGCCCCAAACCTGCGACCTAGACTAAAAACAAGTCAGAACCTGCAACCTGCACTTTTTTCTGCAATTTTCCAGCAATTTTTTTGGGTTTGTCTGAAGCCTCTGTCAGGGTTTTCCAGCCTCCGTCTCTGCCCGTTTAGACCTGTTTCTGATCTTTTTCACTCAACTAAGTGGGAATATTGCCTCTTAGGGCTTTATTACCCTCCACTTTTGGTGGGCGAGTTTTAGCTGTTTTAGACATATGAATTTTCAGAGTTTCAGCCTTCTTCTTTTCAGATCTAATACCTCCTTTTCAAATCCCTTTAGATCAGCTCTTATCCCTTTCAAATCACCTCATATAGTTTTTTTTTGGTTTACCTTTAGGGCCACCTCTTCGTCCCTACTCCCTTTAGCTGATTTCCCCTTTTGTTACAGCAACCTTGCCTCTACCTCTTTGCTATTCTTTGCACCTCTTTCCAGCAGACTTATCCTTTAGATCCCTGTCCCTCTCGACCTTAGATCTATTGGCCTTTTTTTCCGTGTGTTTTGACTAGATTTTTTCCCTCTTTTTAGACTAGTTTTGAGAGACCCACCTTCTTGGGTTACATCGATGCATTGTTAGCTATTAATTTTCTGTTATTTCAGTATTATCTATTGTTATCTGCAGATTTATTTTCAGTTACGCAACACACTTTTTCTTTTACTCTCAAAATGTCTGGGTTTAAAAATTAAAATTAACACACGCCACACACCGACCCTAAGTGAAGAAAAGCCTGGTTAACACCGCCTAGCAAAGAATTTAAAGTCAATTGACACTGCACCTCTCTGCCCTTGTTTCGACATTGATCTCACTTGATTTTGTCCCTCCTTGCCCTTGTCGGTTATTCTTCTTCCCGTCATCATTGTGCCTCCAAGGTGTTTATCTCGGAGACTTCTTGGCCTTCACCCTCAGTTTCCTGTTGTTCGACTTCCTCCTTCCTGTCGTCGTCAAGTTAGTCCTCCCCCGAGTCTGCACTCCAACTCCTCTTCTGATTGTTTGGGTTCTCCCCCTACTTCTGGTTCTCCCCCTATTACCTTCACCATGTCTAGTTCGGGACCTAACGCTAGCAACCCCGGTCCTACTGCTGGGTCTGGTTCTAATGGAACCACCACGGGAACTACCTCGACTATCCCTTTGCTCCCTTATATGGCTGGTCTGAGTATCCTCGATTTCAATCAGTTGACCAATGATCCTATCCACCACGATGTTAGTTGGCCTGCTATGCCAACCAAGCTCCCCTCCGACGTTCCCAAGTTCGAAGGCCTTGCTTATGAATATCCCTCTGACCATATCCGATCTTTCCACATGTGGTGTTCATCCAATTCCATTACCGATGATTCCATCCGTCTTCGGTTGTTCCAACGCATGCTTATAGGTGAAGCTTCTAAGTGGTATGTCGACCAGATCGCCTCTTCCCATACCACCTTTGCGACCCTTGCCCATGCCTTATTATCTTATTTCCAACTTCCCCTTGTTATGACACTGGTATCGAACTTTTGAATTCTTTCCGTAAATCGTTTGCAACTCGCCTATTCGATCATGTTAAAGAATGGCAGAGAAGAAAGAACCTATGTCAAGCTCCTACCTTCGAAGCCCATGTCTACATGGACTGGTTCCTTAGATCTCTCTTACCCGCCATCAGCAAAGAGGTCGCATCCCATTTTCCTCAAACCAAAGAAGCTGCCCTCCAAATAGCCTTGAAATATGTCCTGATCTATGCTCAATCTGGTTATGTTTATACCATCCTTCCTGACCTCCCCAGACCCGGTGGCACTAATGCACTAGGGGCACCTCATGCCACTAACGGTATTGTTGGAGCTCTCTCTTATCCATTCGCTCAACCTCCCATGAGCTATGGTTTTCCTGGGGGAGGGGCTACCACCTCCTGCACTTCTCCCCCTTCCGGTAGCACGCATCTAGGATCTGGCATGCCTCCTCTTTCTGCCCAACCCCCTGTTTACCACACTATTACCCAACCCCCTTATTATTCGTATCTGCAGCTTGGTGCTCCAGCTCCTCCAACATCAGCACCTCCGCCTCCCTTTCCTTCTCAACCCCCGCAACAACAGTCACCACCCCCTCAAGAGTAGGTGGATGCACAACACGGATTTGTGGCTACCCAACCACCTGACGAACAGGCGGCCACTCAACCTTCCCCTTCTGGTTCCTTCAATTACCAGATTCTCATGATGAACTCTAATCAACCTTTACCTGTCGACCTTAACCTTCAAACTCGATCTCGTCAGTGCCCCAAGCCTCCCGCTCTGTCTATCCCCGAGTCACCTTCTTTAGGTTCTACAGAGCCTCTTTCGAGATCTAATGGTCCCTTGCATATCCCTCAGCCCAAATTTTAGGTTCATACCAAGATTCGTAAGGGCCCATTATGTCGAAATGCTACTTCTAGTCGAGCTGCTCATTCGTATAGCATAGTAGATGATTTGGCGCAGTCTCTTGTTGCCATTTCAACACTGGAACTCCTCCAATCATGTCCTTCTCAAAAGAAGGCTCTACTATCTGCCATGGGCACTGTAGATTCTGCTGATGACCAATTGATTTTTTTCGACACCCGTCAATCAGAACATCCTCCCTTACCTGCTTCCGTAGCTTTCCAAATCCCAGTCAAAATTTGGAATGCTCACGTTTCTCGGTGTATTATTGATGAGGGGGCATCCACCTGTGTGATGTCTACATCGGTTTGGAAACAACTTGGATCTCCTGAGCTGGCCCCTTCCACAATCACCCTTCGTGCATTGGACGACCATGCCTCCCAGCCCATTGGCCTATTCCGTAATTTTCCTATCACTCTTGCGGGCAAGAATGTTTATGTTGATGTTGAAGGCATCAATTCCCCTCTTGATTATAACATTATTTTTGGGTGTAGCTACACCTATGCCATGTCTGCTGTCCCATCTGCGGTCCACCGCAAGATGTTTTGCCCTCATAATGGAAAGATAGTCACCATTGACCAGTTGACATATCATGAGCCAAAATCCCAGACCTCCCCTGAGTCGACCATCTCTTCTGTAGCCAATAAGCAAACCGTCGATGCTTTGACCAATATCTCCCCCGACGTCTACAAAGACTCCTCCTTGCTTGGAACTATCCCTGGTATTCCTCCTCCTCCTATCTCTAATCCTAGCTTAGCGAATGTTTGCATGATGCAATCGTCTCAGGCTGACCTTAAAAATTTCGCTTTGGCTAGTCAGCAACCTCAACCTCAACCTCACCCACCGCAACCTGCTCCTATCCCTTCGCCTCAGCTAGCCAGACCTCTTCCTTCTGGCCCTTCTCCTACTGCTGGTACCCATGAGCCCCTCTATCCTCCTGGGTCGGTTCCACCAGGTCTCAACAATCTTGGAGTCGTCCCTCCTAGCCATTAACCCACTGGTCAGATACCTTTCCTTACTCCCCCTCCCAGAGTCTATTCAGTTCCCATCATGGCCACCCTCTCCCTCCCCAATTTGACCTTGAGCATACCCGTCTCGTACCTTGACCCTCTAGCCACTACCCCGCTTAGTCAACCCAAACCTTATCTTTCTTTGACCTCGATTCAACTGGTCCCCATGACTTCTCTTGCTGCAACAATGCCTCAATCACCTCAAAAAGAACCACCTCCTGTTGTGACTGCTTCAGGTAAGAATGGAAAAGCTCGCAGGAGGGCATCAAAGAAAATGGCTGCCCCGAAAAACCCTGCCCCTCCTGGGCCTCCAAAGCATACCATCGAGTGTGATTTGTGTGATGTTGTTGGTCACGCCACCCATACCTATCCTGAATTGCCTCATCTCAAGCTCATGGTTAATGTTGCGTTCCTTGAGTCCAGGGTCCCAGAAGGCTTTGTTCCTTCCGCGATCGCGGCCAAGAACCCTAAGACTATTCACACCAACCACCCTTGTGCTTTGTGTGATCTCCATGGCCATTACACCCACCTTTGTCCCCGCCTCAAGGACTTTCGCACCTCTCTAGCCATGGTCTGCCAATTTGAGGCCAAGCATAACGAGTCCACATCTCCCCTATTTGCGTGTTTTTCTTTAGCAGAACTACTAGACATGACGATTCCCATTGACATTCCCCCTCCTGATGTGAGGATGACAGAGCCTTCATCCACCTTATTTTACCTATCATCATCCATGAGACCCTCGGGGAACATTCCCTCTGAATCCTCCCCTATTGTTTCGCTTGACCTTCCTTCAGTGATCACCCTGGGCTCAACATTGGTAGATCCTTTCTCTTCTTACTCTTCTGTCACCCCTTGTGATGATGTGAATGTGAACCTCCCTTCTCATGATGATGAGTCAGGTAGCTTCGCCGCTTCAAGTGGTCTTTCTTCCACCAATCACCCCATATTCTATCACGCTGACAACATTATGGAAGAAATCACCACCCCTGACTTTATCTATTCCCCCTTACATTGAACCCATGCGTTCGCACCACATACACCTCGTGGCCATTACATTGAAACCCCATATTTCGGTAAGGGGGCACCCATATTTGAGAGACCAGGACAAGAAATTCTCCACAACTCTCCTAGTGTATCTAGTCATGTCGACTTTAGCACCATTATTCTTTGACATTTAGACGAACCTCTAGAGCCCCATATCACTTCAGATTACTCTAGGGATGATACCCCTTATCATTCCTTCATCTTACATCAACAACCCAGTCTCTTAGACATTGTTGTTGACCAACCTATGGATTTTCTAGGAGAGAATCAGTTCATTATGTCCAAATCCTCTTTTTGGGATAGTGACACCAGGTATGCCAACCCGGAAACTTAAAGTCCATTTGATTCATATATGCAGTACTAAAAGAGATTGGTAATCCTCCATTTCCTTTCTCATACTGCATAACCATAACGAAACCAAATGGAACACCACATCATTAAAATGTGTTTAGTTTCCCCTTTATACATTTTGGCATGACCACAACATGCTTTGGGGCCACCTATGCCCCTCAACCATAACCCTCCTAAAAATTGAATTTCTTCACTTGCAACACTCATACTAGGGGCACCACTTGGCCTCCATACTTGTCCATGCTCGTGTTGATATTCGTCGTGAGTTACCACCTTGTACTCATGTTTTTATGGTCCCCCATTGGACCTTTATTGTGTGGCAGCAACATCGATTCGCCCTTGTTTAGAGCATCCGAGTTGAGTCATCATCTTAGTCAGGGAGTCTCTCTTGATTCCCTTTGTATCCTGCTATAGTCTTCCATCCTTCATTTCTTGGTCCCTCTCTCGCGTTGCACAATATGGCCTTTAGTACAATTTTCCCCTATCCCTCATGATATTCTGTCAGTCGTTGCCAAGCCATTCATGCCCTTTATGCTCTAACAAGGGAAGTCGTCCATCCACTACTCAGTATCCCTCATTCCATCATCATCATTAGTGTCCGTCTGTTTATCGCTCTACTATTTTCTCTCGTGCCTTAGTTTGGGATCCCTCATCACCTCACCTATGGCGGACCTCCTTCTGTCGAAATCAACTCAGTTACTCCAAAAGCCAGGTCTAGAGAGCGGTGTACTTTGGTTCGAGCTCCTTTTAGCATAATTGTGATCCGTATACTCGATGGTCCAGTGATGCAGTAGCAACTATTGGTGATTCCCGGGTGTGTGTGAGATGTCTCAACCCTCATGACGGGGTGGTCCTGCAGGTAGCCCCCCACATGCCCAGATGACTTCTTCATTTTCAGCCTTTGATGCAGCTCCTTAAATTTGATGATATCGGCGTCATCCACTTGCAGCACCTTTTCAATTTGCATGTATCAGTCAGATTTTGCGAGCCCTTCCCCGAGTATAGGGGGCATTTGGGTTGTATTTGTATCTCATGTACTACAATATTATTGTATAAGTCTTGGATATTATTCCAGGCACAACATGTATGTGGGATTCATCATTCTCTTTTCTGGCTCATATTTATGCCACCATTTACTTTATAGTTTTGTTCCTTGTTTACTGGACATATTATTATTTTGTACTTTGTCTCGGTGGGCATAGGTATGACTCCCCCGCCGCCTTTCGCACAGGTACCCCTTCATAAAGTAGAGACTTGTTGCACCTGTAAGTCTCGTCACCTCAGGGTCTAGTCCTTTAGCACATTAGACTACCTTACATTTCTCTCTCTGGCTTCCCTCTTGATGTCTAGTGATTGAATTCTTACAACGTACTTCGGTCATACGATTTCCTCCTAACACTCGTACGTTGGGGGCAAATCTTTTACACCATTTTCTGGTCATCTAACCTATTATCATTAGATGAACCCAAGTAGACCATGTAAACCCCAATTTTACCCTAAGTAAAATTGCTTTCACTATGTCGAATAACTTAGTAAAACACCTTTATTAAGTTGTTTATGGTCTAAACAGGAAACCCCAAAAGGAAATAATAAACAAATCTATATTTGTTTATATTTCCTGGTCATATTTAACCCAAAACAAGGAAATCAATTAAATAAATCCTTATTTATTTGATTATTTCCTAGGAATAAGTTATTTAAATCCTTATTTAAATAATATTCCTAGTTAAATTTAACTAAATCATTTATAAATAATTAAATAAATCATTATTTATTTAATTATATTTCCACCATTTCCTTAAAATAATAAATAAATCATTTATTTATTTATTATTTATAAATAAAGGAATTGACCCAATTCAAAAATCCTTTTCCCTCCAACAAATATAATAAAATATTCCTAAAGGGTGGTTCTAGAATTTGATTAATAATATTTTATTCATGCACCAAGTTCTAGATCACCCTAATATTTTGTTATAAATAGAAGGGTTTTCCCCATTCATTAGTCACCTTTTTTTTCCTATTAGATCACTCTGGATCTATACACTTGGTCACATTTTCTCCATTTTTGTCTTGTGAGCTCCCATTGAGTACTATGTTTGTCTGGGTTTTCTACACCAACAAGAGAGGTCTAGTTCTAAAGTGTTGAGAATAGAACCCACACCATTGAGGCAGCTTACCTTTCTTGTTTTTCTCTCAGGTGCCCCCTTTCAATATAACATAAAAAATTCTTTCAAATAAATCGTTCTTGTATTGTCTATTGGATGCATGGAGCAACATTTTACTTTATTTGCTTAATGTCTTTTATGCTTAGATATGGATTTGTGTAGCAATTTTAAAGATATTTGGCAGCCATAAACGATGTTAGGGCTATTTGTTATGCGTAGCTAAATTGATCTTTTACGACGAAAGATTCATACTAACAAAGACTAGGTAGCCTAAGAAGACTGCGTGGTTAGTGGAAAGAAATAATGCCTCCACATCTTCCCAGAAGGAATCATGTAAGTATTGGAAAGTAATATAGGAGAAGAATAATAAAAAGAAGAAGGATGCTTCCACTTACAGTGACACATCCGTGACAGGCCTAGTTCATGCTACAGGGATGGCGGCAGTGGTGAGCACCAAGAGTTGGGTGAGTTTTACGAGTAGTGATTATGATGATGAGTTAATTCCTAGTCTTATAAATACCTCCCTTGCTAAGAGGGAGCATTGATTTTTGTGTAGCTTGGGAGGTACTCCAAGCCCCAGGGTTCAGGATTTGGAGGGTGGACCACCACAAGAGTCACTTGCGGGCTTCGAACCCAAGGTTGGTTTTTTTCACCCATTATGATCTAGGAAAAAAAAACCATGGAGAATTTTGGACAAGAGATGGGATCAGATAATTGAGGGTGGAAAGGAGAATCCAACACTTCAAGAATCATCAAAATTGGAGTTTTCCTTATTGATTTATGAATCTTTTAAGTTATGGAGTGGGAATGCAAAACAAGTGTCAAGGTTGGCCTAGTTTTATAATGGCCTAATGACAGGCTGTAATTCTAATGTTGACGTTTTAAAGGTGCCCTCCTTTAGTATATAATGCAGAGCTGAGGTGAATCCATTTCAGACACATCCAAAGTGAGCAACACAACACAAGAAGAGATCATTAGAGGAAGAATACCTATTATTTCTTGGCTGTAGGGAAAGGAGGGAAACCAACGAAGGAGAGAGGGCATGTTAGGGTTGTTTTGGTGACCAAATTGTTTTCTAGGAGGGCCGAAGACCAAGTATCATTGTCTAGAGTGATTCAGGCCATGTTTATTGTTGGTTTGTCATAAAAAGAGGTTATCAAAATACTTTGGAGGAATTCTAAATCCTTTCACGATGATTAAATGAGCGGTCGAGGCCTATTTTAGGTCTAGAAAAACCCAAGATTTCAATGTGTTAGTACGACTTCTCAAGGAAGGAGAACAACAAATTTGAGGAGGAATTTTGGGCATGTGTTTGGGAAATTACATGTCTATTATATTTCCCTTTCTAGGAAAAAATAAATCAGCTGAGAATATACCCTAAATTAGTCAGCAGGGATACGTATATTGATGCATTTTTGTAGGTGTTGGATCCTTGTTATTGCATTAGTTTTGGATAATTTTGACAAGAAACCTATGGGATCCATTTGGAGGGATTATCTTGGTGGATGAAAGCCTATCCTACGAGTAGATATTACAGTAGAGGATTCGGTTCCATTGGATTGGGGGAGGGGAATGTGTTGGCTACCTAAAGTAGCCCTTGACAAGTAGTCTTAAAGGATGTGTGACAACTGAAGTTTGGGTGAATATTGGATCCTAATGTGAAAAATTTTTATGGATGAAAGTGACTGCTAGATTGGAAGATAGGAGCTTAGGTGTTGACCAACCTACAAGAGTAGATTGGATCAACTTGTCTTCACTGTAGTACCAGAGAGTTGCAGCAGTGATAGGCGAAAGCCCTCTTGGAGACTCTATGTCTTGTCCTTTTCTCGACTAAGGGGATTCTAGAGAGCATAACGAGAGTGAAGGACCAACAAAATGAGATAAAACATATATATTGAAATCATATTGTTATTGTATCATGTAGCCCTTGTAAGGGAACCCTAAAACTGTTGTACTACTCAGTTTGTTTTATATAATGAATATTGGGTTGCTGTACATTATTGTACAAAATTTTGTAAAATGTTGTCTATACCTGTGCATGTGTGATTTTCTGATATTTTTTTTTTTTTGTGAAAAGTAGCTTTGTGGAGATTATTCGTCTAGTAGCATCAAATATTTTTAAGATTTTTTCCTAGACCTAGGATTTTGGAAATTCAACATGGTATCAGAGTGTGTTTGAGGTACTTTGGAAGATAGTCAATCATCAAAGTGCCCAACGAAGTACAACTTAAGAGGGAGTTGGTCACATTGTAGGTTAAGGGCTCACTACAATGTCTAAGTTGCAGACTGGTCTCCAGTATGAGGAATTGTTGGAGGGTTTTTCCAACCATATTCCATGGAAGGAAAGGATAAAGCTAGTCTTGCAGGTCAATAGGATCTAGGAGTTTTCCAAGGGAGGAATCAAGAAGCCAAGTGACCCAACAGAGCTCGAAGTGTACGAGGTTTGGATATGAGAGTGAGATTGATCATCCGTGATGGTGTGAAGGATCCCCTAATACCTCATTTGTATGGGAAGAAGACTGCACATGATATGTGGATGGATCTTTAAACTTTGTTCGAGAATAAGAATGAGAACTGAGTACTAGTATTGGAGGATAAGTTGAAATCCACCAAGATGTTGCAAGGTGAAGAAGTGACTTCATATCTTATGAGATTGTCTCAGGTCAAATATGACATTGTTGTCTCTGATGTGACTATTTCGGATTCAGATATGGTGAGGATTCCCTTCGAATGGTTTATTCTGTAATGGAAGCCCTTCATCAAAGGAATCATTGTCAGGGACAAGTTTCAAGACTAGAATAGGTTGTGGGATGACTTCATTCAGGAAAAATTGTGAGACGAGGATCTTCATCCAACGAAGAGGGAAAATGAAAATGTGGCACTTGCAACACGAATGAAGGGTAAGAAGAAGAAGGAATTGAGTAAATTCAAGTGTTTTAATTATGGTGAGATGGTTCATTTTTTTTCGATATGTCCAATGTAGAAGAATTGAGTTGAAGAAAAGAGGAAAGGGAAGTAGGTATGCCAATGTTTTTGCTTTTGTGGAGATAGATTCTCTTGCCAGGAGATTAGAGGATGATGACTTTGCTATTACCTCTAATTTCTCACAGGGTATTATCGATGAGGATGGATGGTATGTGGACAATTCTGTGAGGAAACATATGACAAGGTCATAGGAGATTTTAGAGATACTAGAGGAATGGGACTCAAAGTTGCACATGGTGTTTGGTGACAAGAGTCAGAAGGAGATCTGATGATCAGGAGTTGTTCCATTCAGGATGAAGAAAGGACGAGTGATGCGAGTCCAGGATGTATTGTTTTTAAAAAGACTAATATATAGCATGATATTTATTGCGATGATTAAGAATAAGGGGTTTGAGGTATTTTTATAGAATGGGAAGGAAAGACTGAAATTTAGAGGCTCTAGGTCCAATGTTATTGTGCTTAGATTTAGAGAGCATAGCCTATACAGGTTGATGAGTAAGCCTCTGGATCATGGGAAGAAGAAGCAAGTGGAGAAGGTAAAGGTTATAATGAAGCATGTGTAGGTGTAATATTCATATGTATAGGTAAAGGTTACAAAGAAGAAGTTCTAGGTTCTAGAGGCTCATAGGGAGGCGAGATTTAGTGGAAAATTGCAGATTTAGATGGAGACTTCGGAGCCCAAGAAGATCCCATGGTTAGTGGGAAGCAAGGGTGCTTCCACATCATCCAAGAAGGAATCATGAATGGATTGGAAAGTAATATAGGAGAATAAGAAGAAGAATAATGATTCCAGTGATAGTGACATTTCCGAGAGGCATAGTTCATACTACAGGGGTTGCTACAGTATTGACCGCCATGATTTGGGTGAGTTTTGCGAGTAGTGATGATGATGGTCAGTTACTTCCTAGTCTTGGAAATGCATCCCTCCCTAAGAGGTAGCATTTTTTTGTAGTACCTTGGAAGGTACTCCAAGCCCTATATTTCAGTTTTTAGAGGATGGAGAACCACAACAGTCACTTGTGGGCTTGGAACCGAAGGTTGGGGTTTTTAACCCATCTTGATTTGGCCCAAAGCCATGAATAATTTTGGACATGTGATGTGATGAGATGATATAGGGTGGAATGGAGAATAAAACACTTCAAGAATCATCAAAATCAAAGTTTTATTTAGTGCATTGTGAATTTTTTAAGTTAAGGAGTGGGCATGGAAAACAAGTGTCAAGGTGAGCCTAGTATTATAATGGCATAATGACATGTTTTCATGCTAATGTTGACGTCTTAATGGAGCCCTATTTTAGTACATAAAAGTGAGGTGAGGTGAGTCTAGTTGAGGCACATAGAAAGTAATAAAAACAACACAAGAAGAGCTCATTGAAGGAATACGACCTATTCTATCTTTTCAGAGGCAAAGGAGGGAAACCAGAGAGGAAGAGAGGGATCGTTATGGTTTTTTTGGTGACCAAATTTCTATGCAATATGGCCAAGGAGCAGGTTTCAAGGTCTGGATTTATTTGGTGCATGTTTATGGGTGTATTTTCCTCAAACGAGGTTGTTGAAATCCCGTGGAGGAATTATGAAGACTGCTGCAGTGATTAAAGGAGGGGACAAGGTATTTTTGAGGGCTAGAACAACCCATAATTGCAGTGTATTAGCACGACCTCTCAACAAAGGATAACCACATATTTGAGGATGATTTTCGGGCACGTGTTTAGGGCATAACATGTTTACTATCGTTCCCTTGCTAGGCTGAAATAAATCAAAATAGGATAAACCCTAAATCAGTGAAAAAAGGTTTGTACATTGATGCATTTTTATAGGTGCTGGATCCTTGTTATTGGATCAGTTTCACGAGTAGAAAGTGGGAGCCAATTGGAGGGCTTATCTTGGTGGATTAAAGTCATTCATAGGAGAAGATATTGTAGTGGAGGATTATGTACCATTGGATTGGTAGAGGGTAGCATGTTGGCTACCCAATGTATCCCTTCAGAAGAATTCCTAAAGGAACTATGTGATTAGAAGGCTGCATGAGGATTGGAGCTTGATGTTTGATGGATGAAAGTGAATACTAGATTGGGATATTGGAGCTTGAGTGGTGGCCATGCTAGAAGAGGAGATTGGATTATCACATGTTCATTGTACGAGAAGTGACTTGCAACAATGATAGGTGAAGCCCTCCCCAAGATTCTATGTGTCGTCATTTGATGGAGTAAGGGGAAGCTAGAGAGCAGAACGAGAGCGAATGCCTGGTAGGACTAGATACAAAATAGAGATTGTAACGAGATTTTCATTCTATCTTGTATCCCTTGTATGGGACCACTAATATTGTTGTATTAATAATTTCTTATAATATAATTAATATTGGGTTGTTGCATATTGTTGTACAATATTTTGTAAAAAAATTTCTATACTTTGGCATGTGTGATTTACTACTGTTTATTTTCCACTATGAAAAGTAGCTTTGTTTAGATTCATGGTTTGGTGGTGTTAGATATTCTAATATTCTATCCTAAAACCAAGATATTTGAATTTAAACAAACTAACATGTCCTACAGCTCACACATGGCACAACATGGAGTTGAAATATGGTGTTGAATAGCATGACATGGACGAGTTGTGTTTAAACAACAAAAGTATTTTATTTATGGTATGGTTGTTACTCTATCATAATTACCCCCAGAAACTTCATTCAACATGGTGACACATGTGGCCACATATTTGATGGTGTGGGTATTTAATATATTAGTTAAAACTATTTAATTTTAAATTAGCATGCCATCATGTTATCTTCCATTATACCACATTATAACTTCGTTGGATTTCATTGAAATGGACCCAAGGGTGTATTTTAATAGGACATGAAGTAATATATGTGCTAATGAAATATATTATTAGTTGTTAATTTAGTTGGCCACATTGTATATAGTTTAATGTAAACTAAACCAATAAGGTTTTGTGTGCCATGTTCATTGGACGACATTGACAATGACACATAATTAAATGGATCATGTCGATGAATTGACAATGCCAACCAACTCCAGTGTTACATTGAAATGTGATTGGTTTCCAAAGACAAAAGTATTGCGAGAGAATTTGTAATTGGATCACGTTAAAAATTTTGTTTTGACATTGTTACTTGGTTAATATCATATGGTATGTTGCGAAAAAAACAACCATGTCATATGGTTGTAATTTTTTATAAAACAATGTTTATATTTAGAATAACCATGTTCATAATCCAGCATCCCGTGGGCTTGAACCCAAACCTATCAATCCAGTAAACTATATATATATATATATATATATATATATATATATATATATATATATATATGTATGTATGTATGTATGTATGTATGTATGTATATATGTATGAGCAAGAGCTTTACATTATGATCGGGGATTTTGAAAAGAGCTTTGAAGAGAGGTTTGGGTATGAAGCGTTTGTATAGCGAAGAGTTTTTGTTCTTGTTTTTTAAGTATTTTAGTGGTGAAATTTTGATAATGTAGAGAATGTTTAAGCTGAGTTTTTGAGTCTACATGTTATTTTTGTAAACAAAGTGGGTTTGAGAACTTGATTTTGTAGCAACCAAATGTGTTTTGGTAGAAAACATATGAGTTTAGTAGAAGATTAAAGATTAGTTTTGTAGCAGGATTTTTGTTGACATTTTTGGTGATATAATAAATAATTTGAGGCTTAGAATCATATTAATTAAAGAGACATGACCCAAAGACATAGTCCATACTGGCCAAAATCTGTTGTCAATTAGTTTTTCCTTCTTTTCTTCCGGTCTTGATCTTTTACATTTAATTGGAGCTTCATTTAAATTAGTTATTGCTTAATATAAGTGAATTGTTTGCTTTTTCAGTGACGCTTTAACATTTTTACAAGCCAAGTCACTTTAAAATATCCTATATCAAGTTGAGATCTTTTGTGCACCTATTCATTTCCCTAAAACCAGCACAATGTGGTGCAACAAGGTCATAAGATCACCAAAGGGTTGCAAAGAAACTTGTAGCATTCCTTGTTTTAGTCCTCCTTGCAAATGAATATTTACACAATACTAATCAGCTTTAGGATATGGACTTAGAGCTCTCATGAACCTCTGATTTACTCCAGCTATATTTCCCAGGCCTTCAATAGTAAACTCCTTCATTTTTTGTCTGAATATCAACACAACAATCAACCTCAAGCAACCAACAACATTTTCACAAGAATCAACATTAGCACATAGAACTTTTTCCTCGATAAACTCAATGCCACAAGTCTCTTCATCAACATGTCTGGTAACTTAAAAAAATAAATTTGAAGTTAAAAATCAATGTGAAGTCTTTAGTTCTGTTAAGGATTCATGAATTATGATAAGAAAATTAGTGTCATTCTTACCTTACTATTCCATATTTTTTCTCCTAGCCTCATTCCAGTTTCTTCTCAACATGTTTCCATCTTTCACCTCGACCATCCATTATATAATATGATCGGATAATGTGTATACTTAATTGGAATTAGAAAATAAATATTTTTAATAGGGAAATAGGAGATAGTAAATATCATCATAGAAAGTTTATTACAAAGGGATGGTAGAACAAAGCATTAGGATTGATAAAAAGGTGAGAAATATTTTATGAAAAGTATTATTTTTTTAGAACCACAAGGTGTAATGTTCAATCATTCAATACTTAAACGAAAGAATACATGGTGAGATAGATTTGTCAACCAATTTTGAGATTCTAAAATATCACTTTCTGGATGACCATTAGTTATCACTACTCTTGCAAGATGGAACCCTACTCAACTAGAAATGAGACCTTTATGGAGTTCCTAAGATTCATATATTCAACGAGATAAATGGTTACAAACATGAGAATCTTGAGGAGAATTTTATCAAGCTTGTATTGATATTTCGATGGTTGTTTTTTTCACTAATAATAATGAAGTACATATTTATAGAGCATCACTACATGATAATATCATATGGGATAGAATAAATATATTTCAGCAAGCATGATCAATTATTTGAAGAATTAATCGGGGTACAAGAATTGTGATAATATCATACGATGAAAAATTGTGTTTCTAGAGTCCCAAAGGCCCAAAATGGCTGTTAATCTCGTGATTCTCAAGCTCAATCATTAAAGTATTTGTTTTAAACAGATTTATCACTATAGATTCTCACCCTTCAGGTGTATATTCGCATTGCGAGTTGTGCCATGGAAAACATAATCAATATGTGGATTATGAAGGCATTCTGAGTCTATGTTGAGAATTTATTTCTCTAAACTGATTTGTGATCGAAATTTCCCACAAAGTACATTCAATTACGTATTTTTATTTCTACAATACATACACATAACAATAATTACACTAAATGGCTTGGAAATTCTATCCTATTAAAGAGGATGGAAAATGAAGTAGTTTTATGGGAGCCGTACAACAAAGACAAAAATATTAGTGATGGAGTTGTGGACATCCTATAGAGTATCGAGTGCCAGACATTTGGGACATAATTTTCTTGTGCAGTTTCCAATACATTCTATGGAAGCTGGCAACATGAACGAGTAGACATATGAAATTAGCATCCTTCCCGAAGCCTTGTATTCATGAAGATGCACATTCAATGACTACCACTTGATAGTATCATCTTAGTGGACTGAGTGGAATCTTCTTAGAAATTAATGGACTAAGGGGAATCTTCTTACAAATTCGTGAGACATCATCACTATCTGTGGTAATGCATGTCCTTAAAATAGCGCATGATGTCTTGGCTTGAATTGGAAATGACAACAAATGAATTAACGTCCGACAAAAATGAATTGCATTCATATGAATATCCAATTCCATAATTACAATCCTGAGATATGAAATTCATGAAAGCATGATAAATTTGTTTTAGAACCATAGGGGATGGTGAATATGCTTCCTCGAAGAAGGGGACCAAACATAGGGAGACGGATCAATGACCAGTCTATTTACATGAAGAAATCCAAAGATGCAGGTGCGGGGGAGATGTTGGGATACTGATTTTCCATTCTTTTGGCCACTTAAAGGACCTTTTTGTGGTCATTTTCTCGCATGTTGTCATCCATTCATTGACTTTATTACGTTGTTTTCCCGCGAGTGCGTCATAGTCATCTTAGGAATGCAAAGTAGTCCATTATTTTCATTTACTGTTATATTTCACAAATTAACTTGGAATATTCTCGAATTTACTAATGATAGTTTTTTCTAGCGAATTCCTATAACTCATATGTCGGTCTAGTAGCTAGTCTCTAGGCTTGGCATATCTATGCGATTATATGGATAATTCTGGCCATGGGTTTTTCTCCTAACATCGATGATATGATTCCATGTTGTATACTTCACACCTACCTTGATTCTATAAGCCTCCATGCAATGGTTAATAGTCACAACAACCTGTGCAAGGAAGAATTGAGTCATCAACTTTGGGCACAATTTTTAGGAAATTTGAGTAGAATTTGAAAAATTAAAACACGGTTTTTGTTCAAGAAATCCCTACTTAGGTTACATGTGCCGATATTTTTCAAAAAGTGTATATTTTGTGAGAATATATTTGATTATTTCAATGACATATTTATGATTACGTTATTAACTAGCTACACCCCCAAGTGAGAAACTACTTAGAAAAACATGGAAGTGTAATATATTATTAGAATAATTCATGCCAAATGGACCCCATGTGATTATATATTCAACTAATAATTTACCAAATAAAATCATTTGTAGATTAAGCGTGATTTGATGTACCTTTTTTGGGGACTACTTGCCCCTAATACTTTATGTACAAATTCATGAGCAAAAACCAGGAGTGGGGTCATTGAAGGAGGTGTTTTATCATTGTTTCAAGGCTTTGGGATTATCACATTTGGTGATAACTAGGATCAAGATCCGTTTCACGAATTTTGATGTAAATTTTGTGAAGATGTCAATAATCAATGTTTTTGTCGAAGTTTCATTACTTGTTGTTTTAAGCTACCTTTTTGTGATGTAATTTACTTGAGAGGAAACATTTTTGGTTGGATTACGCTTGCCAACACAACACATTGCCTCCTCATGATTTTTGTATTTTTAAGATTTTTATACTCAAATTAGTTCCTTAGCTAGTATATATTTATAGGTTTTAGGTTTGGTTACATTATAGCTTGTGTGGTTTCATATATTTGAAATGTAACAAGTGGTGGAAATGTGTCGTTGATGTTATTTGGATTGTTTCTTTTGATATGATGCTTTAAATCTCAAGATTTAATGCATTGGATTAGTGATTGAGATCATAGATCAAATTCAAAAGGGTATAGATTTGAACCTTGTTCTTTGGGTTATTTTTATTTGAATAAATTGATTGTTTAAGAATGAAAGTTATGAGGGGATCTTTCATTGAATCAATGTTATGATTCAATCTAGTAAAATGGTTGTGGTTAACGCATGATCATGAGGTATTTCGATTCATAATTCTAAACCTACAATATGAAATTTTTTTGTTTTCAAACTATGTGATTAAATCTTGTTTATATTTGCGTTAGAGGTTTTTGGGAGCACCCCTATTTTTTTTAATAATTTTGATGAGCATATGAGTTTGATACATGGCACTCTATAGTTTAATGAATTTTCACTCTTATATGTGGTTGAATATTTGTATGCCTTCATACGTTAAGAAGATATTTGGATCTCATATACGAACATTATTTATACAATGTTTTTATTCCTTTGAAAAGTAGTCCTTATGAGATACCTCGTTAATCTGTGAAACTAAGTTCTGATGATTGAAGAAGGGTTATGCTGTAATGTATGCATATGTTGTCTTATTTATTTTTCTAACTAGATAATTAATGAGTTTTTCATAGTAAGATAACTTTGGAGAAAATTTAGGACCAGTCACCTTTGTGTGACAAAAACGCTACTGAGTGGTTATGTTTGGCCAAGCCTGAAATTCATTTATTTCTTCCTTGTTCTCATAAACATTATAATGAGATCTTGAGTCCATTTTTCTACTAGAGAACTGAGTGATACATTAGTTCAACCATCCCAAGAGGATCTAGAACAAAGAACTCCTTTCTTTTTTTCTTATGCTCATGGAAACTGGAGAGACGTCTTGCATCCCTTTGTCTCATGACGAAATAATTAGGACCTTAAGTAAGCCAGCCTAGGAAGAGCCAAAACTAAATCACTCAATGGTCCTTATTATATTTGTATTGTTTTAAATTACCTAGATAGATAAATTTTAGTTAGAAGTTCCATTTGGGTCTTGTCTTAGCATATACTATGTAACTCCTCTAACTCTACAACTCCTGTATTGATAAAATAATTATTGAGAAATTTGTTATCAACTATTGTACCTAAAAATTTTGAAGACAAGAGGCTTTATAAAATTTCTTCAACTCCTATAGCTCAATAAAGTTTGGCATAAGGACTCAAAAATAGTGGCTAAATTATTGGAGTGAAAATAAAGATGTCACTTTGCAAAATAACAATAATATTAAACATTTGTTGCTTCCAAATTTAAGGAAAAATTATGTCTTGTTAAAGAATATGAAGATAAAATAAATTTATAATAAAATAAGGAGGTTATCAATCCTAATATAGAATATTAAAACTACCTCTATATTTTCATCATAATGTAGAGAATTGGAAGATCTTGATCATGAAACACCAAATTGGAAAATTGATAAAATATTGTGGGCTGCATGAACTTATAATATTTTTGACACTAAGAGGGTTGAATATGTAAGATTATTTCTCTTAGATATCTTTCTGTACAACCACATGAAATCATAATTTTGAAATGTTTTTTGCAATACCAAAATTCCTGATATATCTTTTTCAGTAGAGAAATAATATTAGGTTAATAAGGGTGTTGTAGCCAACATAACAATGCCTACATAGAGTTATCCAAATTTATACAAGTGAGACAAAATAGTTTTTTTCTACTACAAAGAGGAATTGAAAACATAAGTAAGTACAAAAAGTGATAATTAATGTAATGTATATAGAGTAATCTGATATTTTGTTGAATTTTGGGTAATTATCCCTTTAATTATGTTTGTGTGTTTTCAAAAACAATAATTCTCAATATCATTAATATTTTAAGTGATGAATATGAATCTTTTCTTTCTGAAACGTATAGTATAATGTACCCATGGAAGATAATATGGAGTACCTATGTAAGTACCCAAAGGGATAATTAATGTAATATATATAGAGTAATCTGATATTTTGTTGAATTTTGGGTAATTATCCCTTTAATTATGTTTGTGTGTTTTCAAAAACAATCATTCTCAATATCATTAATCTTTTAAGTGATGAATATGAATCTTTTCTTTCTGAAATGTATAGTATAATGTACCCATGGAAGATAATATGGAGTACCTATGTAAGTACCCAAAGGTATAATTAATGTAATGTATATAGAGTAATGTAATATTCACGTTATATAATTAATAAGGGATAATATAATCATAAGGGTATTTGGCATAGGCTCTTAGGAATACTCTTCATAAATTATAAATATGCATGAGTATCATTATATTAGAGGTGTGTTTAACTCTGTTGCCTTATATTAAACATGGTTTGTGGAGTGACTCCTTTGATAAAGAGTATTTCGTGGTGTTACCTTATCTTAAGGATTTTTCTCTATATATTATTTCTATTGTTCATGGAAAATGTTTACATATATCTATTATTTTATGGTTTATCATGAAATATTTATTGTGGATGCATATTTATAATTTTACTACAAGTGGATTTAATAATAATTGTAGTTAAAATTCAAATATATAAGAGAATGTACGAGAGGAAAAGTAAAATAGGAAAATATAAAATCTTGGGAAAAAAGTGTTAGAGAAATTGTCTACAAAGAAACGAAAAATCAAAGTAAATTCTCAATTTGAGGTAAAATGAGAGATATATATCAAAATATTTGTAGAATGCAAAGAAGAAATAGACTTAAGAATATAATTTATTCTAACTAGGTTTATTGTGCAAACCCCTTGTATTTCAAATCTATCCCAATTTCTTAGTTCAAAGAATATCATAAAAGTATTTTCATATAAACATATCATTTAATTGGACAAATAGTGAAATGGTCTCCCAAGATATTCAAAATATAAAAGATATATATCAAGGAGAGTTGAACCTTCCATGATATTCCATAAAAAAAATAAGGTGTACATTATAAACAAAAAAGAACTATCCTTTAAGACCAATTTCCTTTGATACATAGCATTACACATATTACCCACTCGGGGAGTTTTAGTTCATTATTCAAGAACAATGAAAATTCTCAATATGATGAAACAATAAAATGGCTTACTTGAAATTGAAACTTGCTAATGGGGATTCTAGATAGAATGTCTCGATCAATTGAAAATGGAATGCATGGTTAATACAATACAATACAATTCAACAAGCCACAAACCATGCTTGACACAAGAAAATACAATTCAACAATATAATGGTTCACATATACATTTATAATTCCTCATGAGCATCCTAGGAGTGTAGATTAAATTCCCCTTATTATCATATTATTTTCTTGTAATTACATAGTGTATTTACTTCATCATTTTTTCCACATTAAATTCATTGTTGTATTGAGTATCACCATAGGTACCGCATATTATCTTCCCTAGGTGGATTAAATATAACCTCCTCATCCTTCCACATGATTATCCTAAATTAAAAAATATATTTGGTGTTAATGTTGTAATGCTCAATTATTTATAGATCTTGAAAGGTGTTTGAGATAAGGAGATATATATGCCATGATGAGGAAAATCATCTCTCTCCTCAATTCTAAAATGTAAGCATAGACGTCGTAGAATAACATTATAGAATTAGCAGAGCACTAGGGTTTGAATCGAATGCAGAGCACTAGGGTTTGAAGCCGAAGAAGCTCCTGCTAATTTCGGGAGATCGAGTATAGGCAGCCACAACGGACTGGCCTCACCATGGCGGCCTCATCGGGAGGAGGGACGCCCCCCTCCTACCGTAACATCGTGAGCGGCGACCACTCTCAACGACCATCTCATGCAGATTCAACCCAACAACAGACAGCCCCAGTACTGGGAGAAGCATGGCAAGCGAAGATGAAAGGAAACTGTTTACCAAGAGCGGTTAAAAAACCAAGATTTGTCATCCTGGAGAAGAAATTGGACGAATACCGTGCATACATAAAGAACCATGCTCTAATCTGTAAGTTCATTGGTATTTGGCCCTCAGAAAAGGAATTACTGAAATGGATTCAAACAAAATGGCAGCCCAAAGGTCACATTGATCTGAAATTAGGGGCGAAGGGTTTTTTTACAATTATTTTTTCAAATTTATAGGATAAAGAACGCATTTTTGAAGGAGGGCCCTATTTTTAAAGCAATGCAGGGCTTTTCCTCCGACAATGGGAGGAATGTTATAACCTTGAACAGGAGAAATTTCTGGCTACTCCCATTTGGGTTCGGCTTTTTGGGCTTCCCATGGATTTTTGGGACCCAGAAATTTTGGAAGGAATAGGAAATTCTTTAGGTTCTTTTGTTAAAATTGCAGAGTCCACAGCGCGTGGCCGATATACATCCTTTGAAAGAGTTTGTGTGTACATGAATATCTCTGAACCCTTACCAGAAATGATCGAATTGGAATATGCAGGTAAAGTCTGGCAACAACTTCTAGATTACAAACATATCCCATTTCGTTGTAGACGTTGCCATGAATATGGGCATTTGTACAAATCTTATCCTTTAAATGGCCCTATGCAACAACCTTCCAATGTTAATACCCCTGAGAAATTACCTCGCCGAGATGAGGAAGGGTTTGTTATGATCTCCAATAAAAAACGCCAAACGCGTCCAGTAAACCCTCGCCCAGGGCCGACAAGAAAGCATAACCCCCCTGGCTCAGTATCAACGAAGAACAGGTATGAGGTCTTACAGGAAGAAGGAGATCCGGTAGTCCAAGAAATTGCAATGGAGGAACAGATGGCTGGACAAATGGAGACCATACAGAAAAATCAATCTTCGAAGCGAAAAGCAGGATCGGAAGCGGAAGCATCTGAAGAGACCCCGGTGCAAGACCTCACTCCAATGGAGGTAGAACAATCCAAAGAAGACCTAAGTGCAAAAGAGAAACTGTTGAAGCGCCTTTTGTTTGAATGGCGAAATCTTGATGACCGCTTCATACCAGTCGAGGAAAAGAAATTGTATAAGGAAAATTTTGAGCATTACCTTTCAGAACAGGCCAAGAAAGAATCCCAAGAACAACCACCAGGTAAAAAGGCGCCTCCCCCTCCAAAGCCAACAAAAAAGAGAGGAAGACCAACCTTGCAGGAATCAATACAGTTAGTTGGAGAAATGCTGATCAACACAGGCAAGATAGTACCGTTAACAACGATATTCCAACAAATACCCAAGAATTTATAATGAAAGTACTCTCCTGGAACATCAGAGGTCTAAACAGCAAGGGTAAACAGAGACATCTGAAAGAGAAATTGCAAGCAGAGAAACCTCAGGTCATGTTATTACAAGAAACTAAAGTTTCGGGACAGAAACTGCAGTTAATAATGCAATCCCTAAAAGTACAGTATGAAGTTATGGCAATCGATTCAGAGGGCACCTATGGAGGCATCGTTGTCTTATGGAACGTAGCAGAGGTCAGTGCAGAAGGATGGATAGGCTGCCCCCGAATTTTATCGGCTACATTTCGGAAGATAGGCTCTGAGACCAGAATTCTAATTTCAGTGGTGTATGGACCTCCCATTCCAGGAGAGAGACCAGATTTTCTTCAAAGCATTCGAACCGTGAGTACAATGCATAATGAGAGGGATAAGGAGGGAAGATCCAGAAATGGCTCTCTTCCGGGAATTACTAAATGATTTATGTTTAGTCGACATCCCCACAGTTAATGGATAGTATACCTGGAATAATCGCAGGGGAGAGCAACATCAGGTTGCTTCCAGACTAGATTGATTTTTAGCTTTAGAAGATCTAGTGACATTGGATATTTACTATGAAGCTACTATTCTCCCAACTTTAGGTTCTGACCACTGGCCGATTAGACTGGAGATAGATGTCAAAGCAAAACGCCCGAACCGCCCTTTTCGTTTTGAGCTGTTTTGGTTAAGAGATCCGGCCTTCATGGAAAAATTTAAAAACTAGTGGCATGCAAATACAGTCTGGGGACACAACAAAATGCATTCCTTTCAGCTAAGATTGAAACAATTAAAATCAGAAATAAAATGTTGGAACATTGAAGAATTTGAAAACATACATCAAAACCAAATACCCCTTAAAGAGAAAATGAAAGAAATTCAGCAATCAATCATTCTTCATGGCAGAACAGAGGACTTGGCTCTGGAGGAAGGGCACATTGTCAGTGAACAAGAAAAGAGAAGGAAACAAGAAGAGATCCTGTGGAAGCAAAAATCCCGGATCAATTGGTTGAAAGAAGGGGATCGTAATACTAAATTCTTCCATAAAGCTATGCAATCTTTTCACTTAAAGCAACAAATGGAGAACATCTATTTAAACATGAAGAAATGGAGCAGGAATTGACGACTCACTTCAAAGATCTCCTAATGGAGCCTATCCCGAATAGGCTTACAGATATACAAAAAATAACTCAGCATATTCCCTAGCTGATTACAAGAGAGCACAATTTGACCTTGTTGTGAGAAGTCACTCTTCAGGAGGTTGAAGAGGTGGTCCTGCATCTCCCCAAGAACAAAGCTCCCGGACCAGATGGCTTTACAAGTGAATTCTTTAAAGCAGCCTGGCCTTTTATGGGACCTAATATTCAAGAGGTGGTTGAAGAATCCCGAAGGAATAAGAATGTTTAGACAGCCTTGAATGCAACTTTTATTACGCTTATCCCTAAAAGCAAGGATGCAGATACTCTAGTGGGCTTCAGACCGATAGCACTGTGTAACGTAATTTATAAAATTCTCTCCACAATCATGGTCAATCGATTAAAACCTCTGCTTCCTACTATAATTTCTCCATAACAGACATGCTTTTTGAAAGGCAGACAAATCCTTGATGGAATAGTGGTTGCTCAGGAAGCCATACATTCTCTCACGAAAGACAAATAGAAAGGATTGTTAATAAAACTGGATTTGTCTAAGGCACATGATCGTATCAGTTGGCAGTATCTTATAGAAGTAATTTGTGCTTTTGGATTTGATGACAAATGGCTCCAGTGGGTCAAGTCTTTTATATCTACGCCACATTTTTCAATTCTGCTGAATGGTAGTCCCTCTGCTCCATTCAACATAACAAGAGGCCTTAGGCAAGGAGACCCCCTATCTCCATTCTTGTTTATAGTTGCAGCAGAAGGTTTGGGAAGAATTATTAAAGCTCATTTAGCTGAAAGAAAGATCCAGGGACTAAAACTGTGGGGACCTCACCTGCCTCTCACCCATCAGCAATTCGTCGATGATATCCTGCTCTTCTGCATGGCAACATTAAAAGAATGCAAAGCAATCCTCAAAATCTTGCAAATCTTCAAGGATGCGTCAGGTACAGAAATCAACAATGATAAATCAAATGTTTATTTCTTTAATTGTAATGTTGCAGTTCAAAACTTCTTAACAAGAACCTTACGATTCCATAAGGGATCTCTGCCTATGAAATATTTAGGAATGTATCTAAATTCAGGTCCCATTAGACAAGCAGATTGGCAAGACATTCTTACAAGGGTGGAGAAAAGAATCTAGAATTGGGCATTCAGAGCCTTGAATGCACCTGGGCGCCTAATTATGCTAAAATCGTTCCTTCAAGCCTTACCACTATACCAAATTTCTGGCAGAGCATGTCCGAAAGGAATTTGCTCTGCATTGGTATCCATGTTTAACAAATTTTTATGGTAGGGAGCACAAGACAAAAGGAAATGGGCTCTGGTATCGTGGGATAAACTACTTCAACTAAAGACAGCGGGAGGGCTTAGCCTTAGAGACCCTTTCATTTTGAATAATGTACTCGGGGCTAAGTTATGGTGGCGCTGGCTAATGGGAGGGTCGGATCTCTGGAAAAACATCTAGCAAACAAAATATGTTATGCCACGCACACTCTCTGGCAGATTGAAGATAGACATAGTCCCAAAGGGCTCTTTAATCTGGAATTTGGCTACTACAAATAGGAATTTAATTAGAATGCATAGATTTTGGGAGATAAGAGAAGGAGGTACAACCCTTTTTTGGGAGGACTCATGGCAACAAAGAGAAAAACTGTTTACTCGCTTAGATTTGGGGGAAATCTTCTTATACACAAACAAACCAACTCATCGTTTAGTACAACATTATTGGTGTCTAAATAATAATGATGTCTGGAGAAAGTGGAAAGATAAAAATGGATGGGAGGCAGCCCCAGCTACACAACAATGGGACAATTTCACCAAAGAACTGAAAACAAGGAAACTTAGACGAGTTGCAGGGCCAGATATATTGAGATGGGGATATACAACAAAAGGTCAGTTTACAATTAAAGAGGGCTACTACATCCACTCCCAACAACTTCACCATATTGCTCGTCCGCTGTGGAAAAAGATTTGGGCACTAAAACACTGGCCTAAAGTAGAATAATTCTTGTGGCTTTTAAGCCATCGTAGGATCCTCACTTGGGAGAACCTTCAAAAAAGGGGTATGATAGGACCGTCTTATTGTGCGCTTTGTCAAGCGGATAATGAAACCATTGAACATCTTCTCAATACTTGTCCTTTGATACAGCCGATCTGGAGAAACTTGGAGCTTATGTTCCACCAAACGGACAAAAACAATGATAGTATTCTTGAAACTATTACTAACTGGAGGAAAGGACGTTATCACTGTCAAGTAATTAATAGAGCATGGACACTCTCATTAGGTTTCCTCCTCTGGAACATCTGGAAAGAAAGGAACCATCATATCTTCCAAGATACAGCCCAACCAGTGCAGCACATCTGGCATCGTTCTATTGAAAACATCTGTGAAACAATCCTGGTTGAAAGATGGTCACATGAGGACTCGCAAACGGTGGGAATAAAATCCCGTATTTTAGAACAACTCAACCTAAAACCTCGGATGCTTTATAAAGGACTATGGAAATATAAGCCCCCAGAACAAACTATAGAGGAACACTGGTCACCTCCTCAACCAGGTTTTATCAAACTTAATTATGATGGAGCATCCAAAGGTAACCCGAGTCAAGCTAGAGCAGGTGGGATTTTCCGTAATTCCCAAGAAACAGTTTACCGATTCTATGCAGTTGATTTAGGCCATGCCCCAAACAATGAAGCAGAGCTTATGGCGGTAAAGCAAGGCATCCTTATAGCTATCAGAGAAAACTATCACAAAATTATTGTTGAAGGAGATTCAGCCATGGTAACTGGAGTTATTCAGAAACTGCAACAAGGCACACCTTGGGAGAAAATAACCCAAAGCTGGAGAACAACAGCACTTATTGAAGAGGTAAGTCAATTGCTCAAGCAGATTCAGTATTTAATCCCCAGCCACATGAAAAGAAAAGGAAATGCTGCAGCAGATTTCTTGGCCAGTTGGGGATGTCAAAATATAGAGCGTTCCATTGACGCTCGTCCTAACCAAGCAATCTGGGATGTTGAGCTACACTCTCTCCAACTGATTGTCAACAAAGACCTCCAACCCCCCGATCGGGGTGAACAGTTGGCGAACAGGACAATCAGCGGCAGTTTGACGGCACACCACCCTTCCAAGAATTAATAACTATGATGATGCACTGCCAAGCTCTATCAATAGTTAAGATGTTCACTTGTGTTTGTTTAATGATGCAGAGATCTTGTCATGATAGCCTGTCAGCGCCCGGGACGGAAGGTATGTTCAAGGTATGTTTTCGCCCTCCCTCGCCCAAAACGCTCATGAAAAGCTTGCTGCATGCAAGAGCTTGGGAGACGAATAGGAGGCGCGCTCATCCTGTCAATTTCGCAACTGCTGTTTGGTATGTATCAGCCTCCATCCTCATTTCCATGAATCATATAATTCATAGTAAAATCTGGCTGGATTACTGTCGAAATGTTTGGATTCCAGTTGGGTTGTTCTGGGTTCTGATTCTAGTTGGGTTGTTTTGGGTTCTTATTCCTCTGAAAAACCCTGTGCTTCCCCGGTTCCGGGACCCTTGCTTATTCTTATGTCTCTGTATCAGTAATGCTATACCCAAATTAGTCACAGTTTACCAGAAGCTCTCTTTCAGAAGCGTCGTTCTGTTATTATAGGTCTACTCCTTCTCTGTTTTCGGTGTCTTTGTTTGGATTTCAGCCTCTGCATTAGTATTACCATACCTACTAATCGTCATATTTTATGGAAAGCTTTGTGGGTGAAGCGGCTTCAAGCTATAATGGGTTTGTTCTACCCCGGTTTTTGGGACCCTCGTGTACAGTTCAATCTCTATAGCAGCCATGCAAATGCCATCACTTGGTGTGTGATGCGCCTTCTGAGTATAATGGTTCTTCAATTTAAAAAGGGTCTGCACAGACCTGGGTTTTGTTTGGTTTTATTCTCCGCACCCACTGCATCCTCTCTTCCTTCCAGACTCACCTTCTGTCGCGCTCAACCCTGTTTTCATGCAACCAATACGCCTGTTCTCTGGCTTACCAACAACCTAAAGTTTGTGGTTCACATCCTCTGTGCTTCTTACTCTCTGTTCTGTTCATACTTTGTTTCGATGTTTGAAAAGCATGTGTGCAAGGCTTTCTGGCGGAAGATAAATCCTTTTGATAATGGATCTAAGGATAGAATCATTCAGTTAAACTCTAACACTCAGTCTAGGAACAGCTCTCAGTTGAACTTTAAAACTGAAATTAATGAAAACAGAGGGCCATCTGTACTCTGGTTATTATTTGTATGTATGTTCTCCTGAATAGGAACCAAGGCATCATGGGGAAATGTGGTCTACGTTCTGAAACAGCCAAGGGGAAGCAACAGATACAGCAGGAGCAGGTGTCAAAGAAACGAGGAAGAAAAACAAACCAGGAGCATTTGGAAAATCTCGTAGTCAACTACATTCTGGGCAATTCCTCTCCAACTCGAAAGCAAATTCGTGGCTGGGAAAGAGATCTGGAGATAGACCCTGAAGACAACGAAGCTGAAGCTGACATTCTAGATTTCATTCAGGACCTTGGTAACACCTGAGGCCGCCTCTCTTTATTCAACCAAACCATTCATACATACTGGCTAGTGAAATGCCTTCTAGCTAAAGCAATACAAAGTGCACATCCTCCAGAGTTTAAAGTGAAGCCAAAGACAGAACAGTTTCTTAAAGATCTGTTGGAGAATATTGAAAACCACCTGCAGCATATCAAAATTACCCAATATCAAGCAACTGACTGCATTCAGAGAATGGACGATAGGATGGAACGTATGGAGAAATTGCTTCAGCAGATGCAACAGGTGGACATGCCTGGATCTCATGCCAAGGATCCAGCCCCGATTTCCTCTTCAGATGGCTAGTTTTTATAGGTTCTTGTTTTTTTGGAAGTCTGTGAACTTATTTTATGTTATATGCTTGAACATGGTGAAGTATTAGGACAGTTAGTTAATGCGTTGTATAGGATAAAAAGACAATTTCAATATTGGCAAGCGTTCAAAGCACTTAGATGGCCAACAGACCTGGTTTCCTACGGGCAGGTTGAGGCCAAAGTATGAATATTATAATGTAGCCTGTCCTGCAATTATAAATAGAAAATAGAAAGGCACCACCTAACTTACAAAAAAAAAAAATGTAAGCATAGACTAGAGGAAGAGTTCAATCTATTGCATTAAAAGTGTTAAAGGAATTTTTCACAAATAGGCCAAAAATCAAAGCCAATTCCCATTTTTCGATGAAATGGGAGATGCACCTCAATTTTTCTCCCAAATACATAGAAAAATCAACAATATAATATATTGTAATAAGGTCTATTGTCTAAACCCATTGTCTTTTAAACTTATCTAAATTTTCCAATTCAACAAAAATCTATGAAATTATTCTAACTTGAACATGTCATTTAATCAAACAAATATTGAAACTATCTCTAATGTAACTCAACTATAAAAATAGAATATGAAAGAGAGTTCATACTTCAATGCGATTCCATGAGGGAGAGGAGTAGAGTGAGAGGAAGCTATAAAAATTAGCTTTTATGACCAAGCTCCTTTGATACCTAGCATGACACAAATTAATGAATTCAATAGTAATTAATAGGTTCTTGCAACAACAATTAAAATTATTAATTTTCCTAAAACCATAAACTTCCAAATCAAGGAAGAAACCATAGGATGATTTAGAAGAAACTGAAACTTGCTAATGGGATGATAAAAAAAAAATATCCTATCAAATTTAAAATGAAATATTTTCTTGAATACAAGTTCCCAAAAGAAAATCCAACACATGTCCTAGCCCAAATAGTGTTAGGAAGCAATCCTTAGAAAAATTTAACCTGAACCAGATGTTGCATTGTGACCAAATTGTGATGGCTAAAATCCCCAAATGGGTTGTTCTTTCCATTGACCATATCCAAAACAACACTATGGTTCCATGCTCTTCAACACATAGATCCTATTTAATTGCTTGCATAAGAACACTATGGTTCTAAGTGCTTCAAAACTTAGATATTATTTAATTTCTGGCTGTTAGAAGTAGCATGATCCATCCTCTGAACTCTTATATTTATGTAATGATGATGGTACTTTGTTCATTTATTCCATGAGGAAATAGGTAAGGATTAAATAAGAACAAAATAAAGATTAAATGAGAGCACGAGGTAAATTTTATGTCACATAAAAAGTGATGTTACCCCAATTTTTTTTTTAGTATTCCAAACTCATGATTCATCTTATCATCCATTAGTAAGAGGCCCCTTGAAAGATAAAAGAAGGGCGATTTCAAAAAAAGCTTTATTCATTTTTTTCCTTGTGAATAATTTTTGAGTGTCAATTTTTCAATCATGAATTTTATGATTATAGTAAAATCCCCAATTATCGTAGATATTGTTATCTTTTTTAACTTTTTGCAAATATATCATAAAATAAAACATAGAACAACTATAGTTCCGGATATGCCACCTTTGTCCTTTTAGTGATTTAAAAATATTTCTCTTAAAGCTCTTTCAGTTATGAAATAAAATTATAAAATTACTGATGTAATTTTCTTGTCTCAATGAATATTAATCATCAAAATCATTATTATCATATTTACAAAGTTATTCAGTTTATCTTTCTATTATATTAAAAAAATATTATTTAGAATATAATTTATTTATCTAATAGATTCTAGATATATATCTATATATAAACAACTTTCAAAAGGAGTTTTATTGTTTTCCCATTTCCAAAAGGTAATAAAAGAGAAACCACGCGGAGAACGTAAACGACTCACGACATAAAGGTAGGGTGAATGCATGGTACACTTCAACTACTGTTTTGTATTAATGAGTAAAGTGATTGAATATAATTCAACGCAAAGCGCAATATAGGGTGCGGAGAGCGTAAGACAGAGAGCTCAATTCAGAAAGTTTTAATACAGCTAAGAATTACATAAAGTTTTAATACAACTAAGAAACAAGGACACGTGGAATCCCAACACCGTACCTTATTACAACCTTCTTAAATTATCAGTTAAACAAAAGATGGAGCAACCACTCTTCTTCTGTTGCCCCCTGATGGAGGTCCTTCGCAAAATCTAATTCATGCGCTTTCTCATCGAGGGATTATATTCTATAATCAGATTATTCATCAGTGGTCACATTCTGCGCCTATTTTCAAAACGGCAGTCCAACTCGGTCTGGAGGGTGTTGAGATTGATGATTGGAACCGCTTTCGGGATTCGCTGCGACAGGCAGGGTTTAGTTATGAAACAGGGGGTGATTTTCTTGTATGGGACGGGCCGTTGAGAAATGCATCACTGATTGTCAAAGATGTCTACCAGAGATTTTATAATTTTTCTCACATGATGCCGGATCCATGCGTCTTCAATTCCTTTTGGAAAAGGAATATACCAATTAAAATTATTATTTTCGGCTGGCTTACCTGGAAGGGTCGTATCCTCACATGGGATAATTTGAGGAAGCGGGGACATCATGGTCCGGGGTGCTGTGTTTTTTGTTTTGCTGAAGATGAATCTATATCTCATTTGTTCTTTACATGTCCTTCAGTTATTAATATATGGAGATTATTCAGCTCTTTTCTTATGGATCCTAGATGGATACCGGTTGATTTCTTGTCGGCGGCTTCAGAGTGGGATATGCAGCATGGTCAGTATCGATCGCTCCCATTTTACTTCATTTGGGAGATATGGTTGGCTAGAAACAGGAAAATTTTTGATCAGATTCCGATCCATCCTCAAAAGATCTTTATTGCCATTAAATCCTGGATGGACGCGACTCCCACTACCACTCCAGTGTTGATTGATGGATCTCGGCGACTAAGACCTCATGATATTTCTCTTCCTGCTGTCTACTTCGATGGAGCTGCTTCTGAGGGCAGTACGGGTTGCGGGGCTTGGATTAAGATCTCAGGACATGAACGATATCATATTTCATGGAATGGTGGTCCTGGATCAAATAATAAAGCTGAAATTATGGCATTATGGGGGGCGTTGTATGTTGCCTATGATCTTCAGATTAGGGTGGCTAACATTTTTGGGGATTCCAAACTGGTGATTGGTTGGATTTCAAACGAATCTCGTTTCGAAACCCCGCAACTCCAAGGTTGGGTCGATAGGACCAGGCGGCTCTGGAATATACTGGACAGTCCCCCTATCTGTCATATATTTCGTGAAAACAATACTAGGGCGGACAGTTTGTCAAAAAGGGGTCTCATGATGGATTATGGCCTTATTATTGTCTCTCATTTTCTATCCGGTGCTCAAAATGGGGTGTATCACATTCAGCATCCTTAATCCTTGTTTTTTATATCTCTGTCTCGGGTCCGTTATTTCTGGATGGAGGATGATCCTTTTTTGTGCTCAGTATAATATGACAGATCATATGTGCATCATTGGGGAAGGTATTGTTTTTGATGGATCTGTGCCTTTTCTACTGGTCATTGCAAGCGAGCGTGTCAGGCGAGCGTGATATATAATCAAGCGAGCGGGTTTATAAGTTTTTGTTGCTGTTGTCACAATTATAGGACAACTATGTTTTCCGGCTGATCGCTTCACATGCTTTATCATAATTTCATCATTTCATTGGCTTCTTCATCTGTCCTTCTCAGCACGCAGACATATTCCAAATACAGGTGAATGCTACAAGCGAGCGTGAAGATTTTACAAGCGAGCATGCATAATTATCTTCACAATGCCTTTTCGATCAGTGCTATTGGCCGTTTTTTTATATGCATACCCTTATTATCTTTATGGTCTGCAATTCTATCATTTTCTGATTGATCTGGAGCATCTTTTTCTAAATCGTAAATCTATGGCCGATACTCTGGACTATATCCTTCCTTTTGTTATCCCATTTTGGCTGTTGTTTTTTCACAGGTGGTTTATATTTGTATATGGGTTGGATCATGACCCTTTAATCTGAATGCCCTCTCTATTTGCTCTGTTTATTCTGAACAGTTTACTTTGGGGCAACTGATGGTGGAATCTCGCTGTTATCCTCACAGCTTGAGATAATTCGAATATTTGAATATGTACTGTTTATATCTTTAATATATTCAGCGTTTTTTTCTCTCTGAAAAAAAAATTTT
>CM076577.1:1220448248-1220525016 GCA_034641835.2 Pinus albicaulis
GATGCTGCTAATCTAATAAATCAAAACAGTAAACTAGTGAACATGAAAATAAAACTATTCTTGCTGCCAACTAAACACAAAAGAAACTATGTTTAAGGAAATTCAAAATTGCAACAAAATAAATCTAAATCAGATTACATCAATTTATCTTCTAACCCTTCATCATTAGTCCAGCTATGATTTTCGGAAGTAATCATAAACAACTTGAGTAACTGATATTTAATTTGCAGAAAGTAAACTAATACTAAACCATACACTCATGATTAAATCCCTCACCATCAGTCCAGCTGTGGCTTTCGGAGGCAACTGAAGATGTCATGCATGATTTAATATATCTAAATTTGCAGAAAAGAAACTAATACTAAACTACACATTTCATAATGCAATCCCTCACCATCAGTCCAGCTGTGGCTTTCGGAGGCAACTGAAGATGCTATGAGCAACTTAATATATCTAAATTTGCAGAAAAGAAACTAATACTAAACTACACATTTCATAATGCAATCCCTCGCCATCAGTCCAGCTGTGGCTTTCGGAGGCAACTGAAGATGCTATGAGCAGATTAGTATATCTAAATTTTAACTACTGAAGCAGAAAAACAAAATTGAAATGTACAGAGCAATACTGAAATTAAACAAAAACTATGAAAAGAAAACTAGCAGCAGAACAATGTTAGTTCCATGTCATTAGTCAAAAAGCTATGAAAATGCCCGGGCTGTCTTTCTAAAACCTGCAACAAGAACACTGATCAGTGATTAACAATCATAAAACATGAAAGATAGAAATGAAATGGAAACTATGGAAATGTATAAACAGAAATGAAACAAATGCAATATATGAACATATGAATGGATTATGACACAATGGAATGAAAGTAAAATTATACACTAATACACAAAACCTTAGCTGAGCAGGGGCCCTCTACACAGCCTTGGTAACGGTCCTCAAACACGAATTAAGTTGAAAAACAGAGTCTTCTCATATTAAAAAGCAGTTCATTACAGAATGGTAATGTTACGACACAAGTGCAGCGTAATCACTACAGAGCAGACTAAAAGATAACAGTGACTACATTCACTAACATCAACTATCAACTAACTTTCTATGCGTATGCAAACGCACTATATATAACAAAAAACTGTAACTGTCTCCTAAAGTTCATGCTGGCAGAGAGCACGTAGACCACTACGTCCACGGATATAGGAGTATGGCCGTGTTGGAAAGTGAATCTACGGAAGGTGGATGCTTGAATTCGACTCCAGAGCTTTGCACAGATGTCGATTTAACCTCCGCAGGCTTAGAAACGACCGTATGGATCTTTATGTGCCACAAAACAGAGTCCGGCCGACATGAAACTCCATGGTTGACTTCCATGTGGACGCCTTTGACCGCGGCTTCTTTGGACGAGTTTGCTTGAACCAATAGGACACGAACCATGTCCACGTCATTCCTAGCCTGCCCATGTGGCTCGTTTCCCTTGTAGACACCTGTAGTATAGAGTTTTACAAAATAGCTGCGGAAAGTTGCAGCAGCTGCGGAAAGTGGCAAGATTCCGCAGCTGAATGAACAAAATCTAGATCAAATAGAAAACACAAAAATATAATTAAAAACCATGTTAGATGCCCTTTTGCACATGATATTGACAATTTAGGAGGTTTAGGTGAGTGAAAAAGGTATGGAAAAATGTATGGAAAAGATGAAAATTTGGGACTCAACATACCCCCACTGTGAAGGTGTTGCATGTCCTCATGCAACCAAAATTTTGATACTCTCTGTTCAGTTCATGTGCCTTGATACTTCATTAAGCACATCCAACCCCCTTCTCTTCTTCTTTGGTACTGCCATCATTCTGGGTTTCTTCATTAAGCACCTAGATTTGATATTCACAAGTGCTCTGCTCAATTTCTGGCATTTCCTTTTCAATTTCTTATTCTTCTTTTGCCATATTCCCAAATGTAACATAGTATTATCATGGATGATCTTGTCCAGCTTGCCTTGTTCTTTCAATGTTTCAGTTTCATTTTTGATGTGCCTATTTAAAAGCTCCAGCTCAAAAATTTCCTGTTTTAATGATTGAACTAAATCATCCTGAAATGTATGTGGCTGAATGGAAGAAGTACTTGGATCTGTGGCTGCCTTTTCCAAGGATTCTATATAGTCATATACCTCCTACTGCTTGGGTTCTATTTCAGGTGTCATTTTCATTGGGCTGTCCCCAAAATGCTGCAAAGGAGAATTATGTTCAAAATCTGGCCGAGGAGGGCTTACATCAATATTTTGTTGAGAATAAGATGGAGTATGCTCATTGTCTGATTGGGAATGAAAGGAATGAGGTTCACTAACTGACTGAGATGGACTATGGTCAGTTAGGGACTGTTCAGATGTCTCCTCACCCAAATCAATGAAATGAGGACCCTTAATTTGTGTTTTCCTCAATTTTCCCTTAAGCCTGCTGCTTCTCCTCACACGCTGTGGTACATTATCTTTTTTTTTTTGTTTCCCTTTCTCTGCCTTCTTGGATATAGATGACTGTTTTTGAAGATAAACTAATCTTTCAGAGAGTATTTGATGATCTTCTTCTTCAGAAGAAGGAGTTTTATGTACAACCTCAATAGTTTCTTTCCCTTTTGGTATTATTGGCTTCTTGGCCTTGATTTCCTTCTTCTTCCTTTTTACCAATCTCTCTTCTCTATCAGTTCTTTCCATAGTAGTAGTAGGAGTGTTTTGGATTTCCTCAATTGTTCTTTTCCTCCTACTTCTTCTTGCTGTGCTGGCTGCGGGAATTTCCTGAGCAGGAGTAATTTGGGTTTCAACATTCATTCTTTTTCTTCTACTCCTTCTAATTGAACTACCTTCAGGAATTTCCTGAGGTTCCTCAAAGAAATTTCTAACTAGGAATTGTTCCCATGTGTCTTTTCTTTCCTTTAGCTCCTTTTCAATCATAATTTTTATAAGGCCATGGTGATATAAATGAGGCTCTACATCTCCTAAGTGTTTTTGAACAGTCACAGCCATTTTCTTTAAGCTATTGAATAGAAAATAAGGGAGATTGAGAGTTTGGTTTTCAAGAAAATTCATCAATAGCCTAGTATGGTACATGTACATAGACCCAAAACGGCCTTCACATGTAATAAATTTCTGAACAATTAGTAGTAAAGTGGCCCATTCTTCTTTTATTGCATGCACAGGGATTCCTCTTTTGAAAACAGTTATATCCATACCTTGATTTTGTAGGATTGTTCTCCATGCCTCATCACTGATGCTTTTATTTTTGAACCAACGCTCTCCCTCCTGAAGTAGTTCTGTGGCTGTTGCTATTGATGCTTCATTGACCGAAAACTTGAGGTCTCCAATTTCTGCTTCTGAGCCATCAAATGATCTTGCAAACGCTTTCGTAACCTCTTTGTGGTAAGCTCTGAATTTCTGAATAAAATGCAGCCATTTAGCTTTCTTCAATATCTCTTTTGCTTGCGGATATCCCTCTATAAACTTTGGCCCTTCCGGCTCTGCCCTTAGCAATTTACCCATTTCACTTTTCTGTGTTTCACAAATTTGCCTTCGTGAGGGTTTAAGTGGAAATGGAACGACTGAATACACAGGATCGAACACAATGACTGTGAGAATGTTTCATAAAATGGGAATGAGTACCATAAACGGAATGGAGTAAGACTGTGGGTAGATATACGGGAGTGAGAATGAGCAAAAGGAACGAAATGGAGTGAAACAGGGAGTGAGAATGAGTAGAGTGGGGTTTTGTAAACACGGCAGAGACACGACACAGAGGTTAACAAAGTATAATACATTCGGCCGCGTTTTGAATTTTGGTGGCTGTGTAATAAATATGAACACGTTTCAATCAACGGTTATGAAGTTATGCGGCTTGTAAGAGTCCTTTGTCAACTCAAATACGTCTCATTATCTCTGGTGGGATATTGGAACATGAGTGAGAATCGGAATTTCAATGATGAAACCGTTTATGAATGAATGCGAAAGGATAACATGGAGATCGTGAAAGGTTACGGAACTGTCAATATAATCATTGTGCGTAATGGGTAGAGCTCATGGTTTAAAACTATATAAAAATGTGTTTTTTTCAATACTATTTGAAATAAACTTTATTCATACCTTTGGAATCCTTTCTTTTGCCCTTGGTCTTCAACTGATTGATCTCCATTGGTGTCTTGAATGCTCCATTGATCCTCTCACCTACATTTTATTTCATAATTATGGAAATAACAACTGACTGTACATTCTCTTTGAAAACAGAGTAGTAGCTGCGGAAACTGGAGTCAGCTGCGGAAACAGATGTCAGCTATGGAAACTGACACAGCTATTACTTGGTTGAATATAAATGAACAAATGACAAATGACCAGATGGAAATGGTCATGAAAAAGATTTTTATTGATGGAATGGATGAAATGAAGTGGAATGAAGTGAAATGAAATGAAATGAAATGGAATAAAGTGGAATGAAATGGAGTGAGTGGTGAAATGAAATGAAATGAAAGAGAGAGATTTTTTTTTTTTTTTGGAAAATATAGAGTGTCAGGTGTCCCTGATTTTCACCCTATATTTTCTGCATAAGACTGCCAATCAATGATTGGTTTTCAGGCTTATACCATTTTTTTTTATTTTTATTTTATTTTATTTTATTTTTTTTTTAACTGAAAAAAAACAAAAGCTAGGCTGGTGGAGAAGAAGAATTCTTCTGTACCAGCCTGATTGCATGACTTTCTTGAAACATCTTGACAAAATCCTCTTTTGAGAGTGGATTATGATAAACTTTCAATCTATGGCCATTCACAATAAGAGGAGTTTGAAACTCATCAATGGTCCTGATTCTTACAGCTCCATTGCTAAAGATCTTGTCAATCTCATATGGCCCAAGCCAATGAGTCTGAAATTTCCCTTGAAAATCTTTAAACTTGGAGTCAAATAACAATGCCCAATCTCCTTCTTGAAACTTCTTCTCTTTGATATATTTGTCATGCCATTTAGTTCTTTGATATTGAACTAGATCAGTTCTTAGAATTGCTTCTTGTCAGATCTCATCTAGCTCATTCAACTGCTCCATTCTATGCTTTTGGGCTTCTGATAAGTCCATCCCCAACTGAACTGCTATCTTGAAGGTCTTGACTTGGAACTCAATGGGGAGCAAAACTTCTTTCCCATAAACAAGTTCATAGGGAGAATGTCCTGTTGTATTCCTCCATGTAGTTCTGTAGGCCCACAAGGCTTCTGGAAGCCTTTCTGCCCAATCTCTTCTATGTAGATGAAAAGTTTTGGTGATGATACTTTCAAGAACTTTGTTTGTGGACTCCACTTGACCATTTTCTTGTGGATGGTAAGGAGTAGATCTTCTGTGCTTGATTTTTTATTCTTCCATCAACTTTTCCACCAAATTGGATGTGAATTGGCTCCCCTGATCTGTCACAATTTCTCTTGGAACACCAAAGCGAGTAAAAATATCCTCATAAAGAAAATGAACAACTGAATTTTCAGTAGCAGATACTAATGCTTTGGCTTCTACCCATTTAGTAACATAATCGGTACAAACCAATATATACTTCTTTTGCTTAGATGGTGGATTAATAGGTCCAATGAAATCTAAAGCCCATTTTTCAAAGGGTTCAATGAGTACCTGTGTTTGCAATGGCATTTCATTTGAAAGGGTAGGTTTCCCTACTCTTTGGCGGCTATCACACCTTTTGACATATTGTTTTGCATCTTTGAAGAGGGAAGGCCAATAATATCCCAAGGAAAGGATTTTATAGGCCGTCCTTTTGTCCGCAAAGTGTCCGCCGCATGGTTCATCATGACATGCCTTAAGAATATCGGGCATTTCATCTTCCCTGACACATCTTCTGATCACAAGATCTGGCCCTGTTTTAAACAATTCGTTAGAAATCCATGAATATTTTGAACTCTCCTGAATAATTCTTCGTTTTTCTCTTGGAAATAAATGTGAAGGTAGTTTCCCTGTAACCAAATAGTTAGCAATATCTGCATACCAAGGGGTCTTAATAGTTACTGCAAACAAGTATTCATCGGGAAATTTATCTTCTACAGGAGAATCTTCTTTAGTATTCTGAATCCTAGACAAGAAATCAGCTACTGTATTCTGTTTTCCTGGTCTATCCAACACAGTAATATTGAATTCTTGCAAAAGTAAAAGCCATCTTGGCACTCTGCCATTAGTAACAGGTTTGTTCATTAAATATCTAATTGCAGAATGGTCAGTATGAATAAAAGTTTCATAGCCTGTTATGTAATGTCTAAACTTATTAATTGCATGAACAACAGCTAAAAACTCTTTTTCAGTCACAGTATAGTTCAACTCTTTGGGAGTCAAATTTTTACTGGTGTAATAAATGGCATAAGGAATTAAATCCTTTTGACCCAACACAGCTCCAAGAGATGTATCTGAAGCATCTGTAGAAATATGGAAAGGAAGTTTCCAATTTGGTCCTCTCAAGATAGGTGCTTCAGATATTCTTGTTTTCAAAGTTTCAAAAGCTGATTGACAATCAGGATCCCATTTAAATTCACAGTCTTTTGTAAGCAATTTGAATAGTGGAGATGCTATTTTAGTGAAGTTTTCTATAAATCTTCTATAGTAACTAGTAAATCCTAGAAAACTTCTAACATCTCTTTGAAAATTTGGAATAGGCAACTTGGAGATGACTTCAACTTTTGATCTATCAACCTTAATCCCATCTCCTGAAATATGATGTCCTAAAACAATCCCTTCAGTAAACATCATAAAGCATTTTTCATGGCTTAATGAAAGGTTTGTTTCTTTGCATCTTATAAGAACTTTTCCAAATTTTCTAATGCCTCTTCAAATGAATTACCATAAACTGTAAAATCATCCATATAAACCTCTACACAATCATGGATTAGATCAGAAAAAATTCCTAGTACTTCTCTTTGGAATGTTGCTGGTGCATTACATAACCCAAAAGGAAGCACTCGGTAGGCAAAAGTTCCCCATGGACAAGTAAATGTGGTCTTATCTTGATCTTCGGGTGCTACCTGAATTTGATTATAGCCACTAAAACCATCCAAAAATGAAAAGTACTTTTTACCTGCTAATGTATCTAATACCTGATCAATAAAAGGCAAAGGAAAGTGATCCTTCAAAGTTGCTTTGTTCAATTCCATGTAATCAATGCATACCCTCCATTTACCATTCTTTTTAGGCACTATAACCAAAGGAGAAACCCATCGGCTATCTGAAATTGGATAAATGAAGTTTACATTGAGAAGTTTTTTGAGCTCTTCTTTCACTATCTCCCTAAGATTTGGATTCATCCTTCTTTGAGGTTGTCTGATTGGTCTACTGTTTTCCTCAATATAGATATGATGGATGCAAGTCTTAGGATCAATACCCTTCATGTCAGTATACTCCCATGCAAATGCGGTAGAATGTTTTTGCAAGATTCTGGTTAGTTCTTCTTGTTGTGACTTCTCCAAATGTTTGTTGATATTCAATGTTTTTCCTGGAAAAATCTCAATAGCAGAATTACCAAACTCTTCCATAGAGTAAAGAGACATTTGTCTAGATGATAAATATTCTATGTCAGATTCCAACTGAAATTGTGTGGGGTCATATTCTGAAGTTATCTCAAAATTTTCTAAAGTATTCAGAATTTGACTATCCTCACTAATTTCAGAAATGGTAAAGACAGGTTGTATAGTGTTCTCATCATCGACCCATTCATTGTCTCCTATTTCTGTAATTGCTCTTGCTGGAGGATACAAATTGAATTTCTTTGTCGAATTACCATTTGAAATGTACATGTCTCGAGATCTACAACTAATAAAAGCATCAGTTGTGGCCAGCCAAGGTCTTCCTAAGATAATTGGATGTCCTCCTAGATTACTTTTGGGAGTCAAAATCATAAAGTCTACTGGATATTCCCAAGAATCTAAGGAGAGTGAAATATCTTCTAATACACCATCTGGTTTAATAACCGATCGATCTGCAAGTTGCAATAAAGTAGGTGTAAAAAGAAGGTTAGGAAGTTTTAACTGTTCCATAGTTTGTCTACTCATAATGTTGATAGCAGCCCCTAAGTCAATCAATGTGTTTGGAATTTCTATCCCATTTATATGTGTCTTGAAAATTGGACTTCCTGGATCTACATACTTCTGCATGGTAATTTTTCCCATCATGATATCTGCAATTTTTCCTACCAGGTGGATTCTTCTTGTGTCTTTAGTTTCCTTCCTGGTCTTTTGAAACTCAACTCCTTTATTGTTTTTGCTAGAATAGGAATCTCTCGAATGGCTTGTAGCAAGGGAATCTTGATACAAACATTCTTCAATTCATCTAGAAATTCATAGTTAGGCAACAAGATTTCTTTTTCCACCCCCTTGTCAATTTTTAGTCTTTCAGGAAAAGGAGGTGTAGATAAAGATGCAGGTTGCTCAACTATAGGAGTTGTGGGGGTTAACTTTTCTTTTTCTTTTTGAATGCTTGAATTTTGAAGAGATTCTTCCTCGGAACCCTTATTGACTTGAAGAGAGTCCTCCTCAGAGGTATCTTGCTCTTGAATATTTATAGAAGGTTTTTCTAAAACTCTACCAGATCTGAGTTGTACATCATTGAGAGGAACAATCATATAGGTAGGAAATTGTTGTCCTTCTACCATGTAAGTATTCTGAGGATTTTTATTGTTAGGATTTGGCAATGGCTGAGTTGGAAGTTGATTTGTCTTTTGTTGGTATGGGAGCATGAGTTGAGGATTTGGATTTTGTTGAGAAGGTTGTTGTTGTGGAAATGGCAATGAAAGTTGTGGATTTGAGTTTGGAAGTTGTGGAGCTTGTTGATTTTGAAAAGATGGAGGATATTGATAAAATTGAGCAAATCTCCCATAAGGATTTTGCATCCCTTGTACCCATGGCTGATATGAGTTTTGATGTTGGGGCCAAGGTTGTTGCCAAGGAGTCCAATTTGGTGGGGTTTGAAGATTCATAGGGTTATTAAACCCTTGAGATTATTGTCCCTGCCAAGGTCTCCTTGCGACAAAACAGAGAGATTCTATTGAATTTGGATCTTCTTGAAAAACAGCTTTGAGTCCAGGGATTGAAGGACAATCCTTGATCTCATGATTTTCTGAGCAAATCATACATGTTTCTACAACTTTTGCATCCAAGGGACATTCTCTTAAAGCATGTTTCTTTCTACATTTCGGACAAAAGATGGCTAAAGCATCTGTTTCTGCTTTCTGCTTGTTTTGGATTTTAAGGGTGTCTAGTTGTTCACTAAGGCTCCCTAAGATATCAGTTTTGAACTCATCAAGCATATTACCAATATCTGCCCTACTTACTGATCCAGTTGCAGATTTGTTAGCCCTAATAAGAGAAGAGTCCCTAGGCCCTTTTCCAGTTTTAGATTTTCCTCTTGAGAGATGGATACATAGTTCTGTTATATCACGAAATGGAAGTTGAGAAATGTCTCCTTTCCCCATCATGTTTAAAATGTCTATCCATTCATCTCTAATGGCTTTTAATAGAAGGGATTTCAAGGTTTCATTATCTAAGTTGCTCATCTTTGCTCTTTTAAAGTTGTATTGAAATCTTTCAATTAAGTCTTCCAAATTTTCATCTTCTTTTTGCATCATTTTGAATACCTCATCCTTGTGATTGGTGGGCATACAATAGTCCAAGTATCTATCCAAAAATGTTTGTTTCATATCATTCCAAGTCCTAATAGATTGAGTGGCTAATCCCATGAACCATTTCAAAGCGGATCCCTTCAATGTTGAAGGAAACAGTTTGAGTTTTTGAGAATCTTCCATATAGTCATAAGTTCGGCACACAACTTCAAACTCAAACAGAAATGTTTCGGGATCCTCACTTCGCAATCCATAAAAGTTAGGGAGAACAGATGGTGAGATATTTTTCATTGTTGCATGAGTTTCCTCATCAACTATAGGGAATCCCAACAAATCCCTATTTCTATCATTATTTCCTTCACCATTGTTGTCTCCATTGTCTCCTCCTCTTCTACCTCCACCTCTATTTATTACTTCCTCTGCCATGATAGTTTCTTTAGAGTCCTTATAGTCCTCCAGTTCTTCTACCAAGGGAGGATGAGAGAAAGTCTCTTTGTTTTCTAAGTGGATTTTAGTAGGTGGTATAGGAGAATCCTCTAATTCAGCTGTTCCTTGACTTCAAAAATCTTAAGGCTAGGGGTAGATGGTGGTGAATCTGATCTATGCCTTGAAGAAGATGGAGTTGTGAAAATCGAACTCTTGGCTTTAGCTATAAACCTTCCCCTAGAATCTCTTGCTCTATGCATGTCATTTTTATTTTTATTTTTTAAAGTTGGGCTAATAATTCTCTTTATGATCTTCCAGGTCACACTAGGTGCAAGAAGAGAGCATACTTAAGAAATTACTAAACCAATAACTCTCTTTTCTGATCCTCCAGATCACACTAGGTGCAAGAGGAGAGCATACTTCAAGAAGTTATCAAGTTTTCCCTTCTTTTATGATTTTATGTTTTTTTTTAAGAAATTAGCTACCTAGTTACACTTCCCCGACAACGGCGCCAAAATGTTTGGTCAATTTAGTGTGTCCTAAATTGCTGCATTTAATTTGTCAATCCGGGAATCGTAAGCTGATGAAGTGCGGCGCACTATATGTGCAAGATAACCTATTTCTTAACTTTTTGTCGTTTTTGGTTTTTCTAAGGTGAAATGGAAATTCTAAAATGAAAACAAGTTCGTTTGTATTTGTTCAAGGAAGTGATATCCCCTATAATGATTTACCAACTTGAAACTTTAAAAGAAAACTGAAAATTACAATGACAAGACTTGAAAGAAAATGAAAATGTACTGTTGAAATGAAAAGGTGCTGCTAATCTAATAAATCAAAACAGTAAACTAGTGAGCATGAAAACTAAACTATTCTTGCTGCCAACTAAACACAAAAGAACTATGCTTAAGGAAATTCAAAATTGCAACAAAATAAATCTAAATCAGATTACATCAATTTATCTTTTGACCCTTCATCATTAATCCAGCTATGATTTTCGGAAGTAATCATAAACAACTTGTGTAACTGATATTTAATTTGCAGAAAATAAACTAATACTAAACCATACACTCATGATTCAATCCCTCACTATCAGTCCAGCTGTGGCTTTCGGAGGCAACTGAAGATGTCATGCATGATTTAATATATCTAAATTTGCAGAAAAGAAACTAATACTAAACTACACATTTCATAATGCAATCCCTCACCATCAGTCCAGCTGTGGCTTTCGGAGGCAACTGAAGATGCTATGAGCAGCTCAATATATCTAAATTTGCAGAAAAGAAACTAATACTAAACTACACATTTCATAATGCAATCCCTCACCATCAGTCCAGCTGTGGCTTTCGGAGGCAACTGAAGATGCTATGAGCAGATTAGTATATCTAAATTTTAACTACTGAAGCAGAAAAACAAAACTGAAATGTACAGAGCAATATTGAAATTAAACAAAAACTATGAAAAACAAACTAGCAGCAGAACAATGTTAGATCCATGTCATTAGTCAAAAAGCTATAAAAATGCCCGGGCTGCCTATCTATAACCTGCAATAAGAACACTGATCAGTGATTAACAATCATAAAACATGAAAGATAGAAATGAAATGGAAATTATGGAAATATATGAACAGAAATGAAACAAATGCAATATATGAACATATGAATGGATTATGACACAATGGAATGAAATTAAAATTACACACTAATACACAAAACCTTAGCTGAGCAGGGGCCCTCTACATCAGCTTTGGCAACGGTCTTCAAACACGAATTAAGTTGAAAAATAGAGTCTTCTCATATTAAAAAGCAGTTCATTACAAAATGGTAATGTTACAGCACCAGTGCAGCGTAATCACTACAGAGCAGACTAAAAGATAACAGTGACTACATTCACTAACATCAACTATCAACTAACTTCCTATGCGTATGCAAACGCACTATATATAACAACAAACTGTAACTGTCTCCTAAAGTTCATGCTGGCAGAGAGCACGTAGACCACTACGTCCACGGATATAGGAGTATGGTCGTGTTGCAAAGTGAATATACGGAAGGTGGATGCTTGAATTCGACTCCAGAGCTCTGCACAGATGTCGATTTAACCTCCGCAGGCTTAGAAACGGCCGTATGGATCTTTATGTGCCATGAAACAGAGTCCGGCCGACATGAAACTCCATGGTTGACTTCCATGTGGACGCCTTTGACGCGGCTTCTTTGGATGAGTTTGCTTGAACCAATAGGACACGAACCATGTCCACGTCATTCCTGACCTGCCCATGTGGCTCGTTTCCCTTGTAGACACCTGTAGCATAGAGTTTCACAAAATAGCTGCGGAAAGTTGCAGCAGCTGCGGAAAGTGGCAAGATTCCGCAGCTGAATGAAAAAAATCTAGATCAATACAATATTTGGATTTGATACATTCTGAGTCTCTGTGTAAGTTTTCTCCAATGGTGCATGTGAGATAGAATGGGTGGGAAGGGTGGCTAAATTTTTCAGTTCAACGCTGTAAGCATGTTGCACTGGTTTGTTATGGTGAGGGTGTGGAGTGATTTGAGCAGGAGATTGTGTAGGGAATGTAGCCTCTTGATGATGTAGTTGACTGGGTTGAGTGGATGATTTTGATAGGCAAGAAAGGTGTTGTGGAAGAGCTGGAAGATGTGTTTGTGCTACAAGATGAGAGAGAGTAGTCATACAATCATAAGATGAACCATTCCAAACTTGCAGAAAATATTGGCAGTGGTTATATTGAGATTGGCATGGCTGCCCTAACATATGAGTATTCCATAACAAATTATGAAAGTAAGAGAATGGAGAGGAAGTTTTTTGAACCATACCTGTAGGCCATGATTTCCATGGTTTTGACCTTGTTGCAGCTTCCCCATCTCTTTGATATGCTACTTCCATCCTAGATATGGAAGAACAACTATCTATGGGATGCTCCTTTCGGTAATGAGGGGAAAACACTTCATCAATTTCTTGATTTTTCTAAACATGCAAAACATTCAATTGTGAATTTAGAGAGCTAATAAGATCAAATTTAAAATTTTCAAATAAAACATTGATTTCAGCTCTTATGTCTCTTGTTCTTGTAGTAAATTTGGAAAACAAAAAAGAAACTTCTCTAGAATTCTTACCAGCCTTGGAAATTCCTCTTGAATACCTTATGCACAATTCACAAACATCATCATATGATAATTGAAAAACATTACCTTTTCCTATCAGATTTAAGAGTTCTAAAAAATCATCTTTGATTCCTTTAAGAAGGAGTGTTTTCAAGATATATTTTTCCAAATGCTTATGTTTTTATTTTTGAAGGTTATATTGAAATCTCTCTACAAAGTCCTCCAAGCTTTCATCTTCCCTTTGTATCATACCGAAAATATCTTCATTGGATTTGCAGAAGTCTTGGTATTTTTTCAAGAATATGTTCTTCATGTCCTCCCATGTTTGGATGCAGTTCCCACCTAGGCTCATGAACCATCGGAGAGATGCTCCTTTTAGAGTAAGAGGAAACACTTTCAACCTTTTATAATTATTACAATAATCATATCCTCCACAAAGTATTTCAAACTCAAATAAAAATGTATCTAGATCTTCATTTGTCAAACTATGAAAATTTGGTAGAGACAATGGGGGAATTATATGCATTTGTGTCACTCCTCCTAAATCTTTGATAGGGAATTAAAAATTTGAAATGTGAGCCATTTCTTACCATAATAGAAGATGTTCTTCATATGTTTCTTTAAGAATCCTCCTTCAAATGTTCCTGTCAATTGGTTAGTGAAATGGGTGGTGCTTACATTACCACTCGAGTGGAATTACAAGATTCTTTTCAGAAATTATACCTCTAAAATTCAAAAAAACGCAAGCATTCATTCCTACCTTAAGCTTTCACTTAATTTTTCTATGAAGCGGGCTAGTGAACAAGTGTGTTCCTTGCTCGGTGCGCATGTTCTTACCTTCCGTCTTTAATAACCAATTCTTCCCAAGTAGAAAACATGCATCACTCTTTCTAAATGGCATACACTCTCCCTAGCAACAACGCCAAAATGTTGAGGTATAAAAGGTATATTTTTAACACCTATTTATCTCACATTAATTATCAATCCAGGAACAACTTTTTATTTCAAGAGTGTACTATGTCTGAGGCTGCAATTCAATCTAAGAGTAATGCCTTGTAATATGTAGTACAATGTTCTAAATACAAGAGTAAATGGATTCTTCGAAAAGAAATATAACTACAATAACATAAACTCAAATACTCTGAAATCCAATCATTCACTTAGTAAACATCAATCAAGGATGCAGTAATGATAACTCTTTCCGCTAGAAATTGATGCAACAAGATAATCAATCTGAGAATGTGGGAGCAATAACCAATATTCTTTACAGTGGATGATCCTGTTTTAAAGCAATTGAATGGAAATAAATCTTGAATTAAGTGCTGCTAATGAAAGGAAACTAGGAAACCTCTCAAAACCAAACTCTTTGCATTTAATCAACTGAAATGAACAACAGCTCTAGAATTGAACAGAAATGTAAACGAACAGAAAAATGTAATCAAATGAATTGAACAGCAAATCCCATTTAATAAATCCGAACAACAAACTCTTAACTAATGGAATCGAATGACAAATTCTATTGAACAAAAATTTGCAACTGAACAACAGTCAAATGGAACAGCAATCAATTGGAATAGCAAATGGAATGAAACAATAATGGAAATAGAATAGTGAAGCTCTATTAAGGTATAACAAGATAAATTATACGGAATTAAGATTCTTGTTAAATCATACAGGAACAACAATGTGATTCGTTAATATAACACACGTATATCCAATAAGTAATGAAACAAAAAACCAATTAACTTGCAAATGTAATGAAAACAAATACAAACTATCACACGACGATAATTGAAAGGTAATTATACAAAGAGTGGATCGATCCACCAGGGTCTGGCCCATAACCACTAGTGAAACGCCATTGGCCTTTACTCCAGAGTTAAGAAATTAAACGACAACAAGATATTGTATTAATCAAACATAAACAACGTTTACAGCAATTACTCTTTGATCATGACAGTTAAGGAATTACAGAGTTACAAAAGAAATTCCATAATCATCAAATCATTTTCCCAATACACAATACATGCTCTCCTTTTATACTCATAAAGAGGAGAAATTAAATAGTAAATGTGATCCCGCATAACAATATTGGATTTTCCCCAATAACTTGATCAGCAGGAAAATATATTTCCATCAATATTTCAACAGGAACAAGTCGAATTTGGATTTGTAGCTGAGATAATTTGGAAAATGGCCGCAACAGTAAATCTGAGAAAATTGTGCTCAAAGAACCTTCTGTTTCTCTCAATACATGATGAATTTGGGCAAACAATTTTCTTTGAAGTTAATTCGGTCTGTTTTGGATACAACCCATGTTTCGGATTTTCCAGATTCTTCTCCATTTTCCCAGAATATCAACCGAAAAACTGTCACTTCTTATTCCATTGAATTTCTGAGTTGGAATATTGAATGATGTGCTGGAGATCAAATCTGCAATCTAGCAAATATCTTGGAGGATAAAATGGTGAGTGTTGTTAAAAAATATATTAATAAACCATCATTGATAAAATTATGCATAATAATCATCAATTTATTAAAAATAAAGGAGAAGAAATAATATTTATCCATAAGAGCATACATAATTATAAAATGGATTTATATGATAAATTATGATAAATTACATGATAAAGAAGAGTAGAAATGGATGAAATAGGTGTTAAAAAGTGGTCATATTAGCGGCTCAACAGAGTCTAACAAGGTTCCCCCATGATAATGAAAATTCAAGTAGTATTCAACTAAAACTTGATTTGGTTTTCCTAATCTACTTGGGTCAAACTTCATTTATTACAAAAAAACTAAAATTAAACAAGCATGGCCATGCAAGGCTTGAGAAAAAGATATCTGACAACATATCACCTGTAAAATTAGTTTTGAGCAGCTCTTTATGGATCTAAACGCTTTTATGGCTCTGACATATGGTCATTCTTTTCAAGATATCGGTGTTGGGTAATTAAGTTTTGTGGAGCGCTATCTTTTTCCTTGTGACGTTCAACCTCTCCCTGCCTTTTACCCCTTGTCGGGTCTGACCTGAGTCTTTCTGTCGTGTGTAGCCTATTTCCTCGTAAGTGGCACACAAACCTTGTATTCTCGGTCATGGAGGGATAGCGTTTGGTAGATGTGGATGGAATGAAGGATGGTGGAAACAACTTTTCAGAGGGGGCCTCAAGTGGTAAGCAGTGATATAGAAGGGGGGTGCGAAATAGTGAAAGGGTGACACATAGTGGGGAGAGGGTAAGCGATGCCATTATGTTAGCCCTCCATAATTTGTAAGATTGGAAAGAAAAAATGACATAGGACAACTTCAAACCACTTTGGAGTCGAGGACCTACCTTCCTAGACTCGTAGAGGGCTCTCTCTGCTCTTTATGATTTAGATTGATGATTCTAATTGCTAATATTAGGCTAGTTATTGAGATTATGAGAACTATTGGTTTTTATTGGTTGGGTGGTTGGACAGACAGAGCTGTGGAGATCAATCCATTAGGCTATGGATTCATAAGAGGTTGAATTGTGCATCAACATTTTCAAGGGGAATTCACAGGGCAAGCTAACTATGTAGACTAGATCTTACTGGCAATGAAAATATGAGATGAAAGAAAGCAGCGAGTTCAGTAATAGCTAAAGAGAATTTAAGAATTCTTTAACTATACTTATGAGGAAAACATTAAGATAACAAAAATAGACATAATTATGGTGCTCTCCCAACAAATCTTAATCTAAAACGTATGTTTTGTAATCAGAGAAACCGATGCACAACATGAAAATACAGTGGAAAACATTAACACAGAGAGATAACATCACCATTAACATAGCTCATGAATCCTGTGAACGGTCTCTTTATTATTGATGTTGAGCTAAAAAAAATTATAGTGCTCCAATATAATAATCTTTTACAACATAGATTCTAACAAGGTTCCCCCATGATAATGAAAATTTGCGAAGTATTTAACCAAAACTTGAGTAATTTGCCCTAATCTACTTAGGTCAAAATTCATTTATTACAAGAAAACTGAAATTAAACAGACATGACCATGCAAGGCTTGAGTAAAATATCTCTAACAACATATCACCTGTAAAACTAATTTTTAGTAGCTCTTTATGGATCTAAACACTTTGATGGCTCTGAAATTTGGTCCTTCTTCTCAAAAGATCAACGTTGGGTAATTAAGTCTAGTGCAATGCTAGCTACTTTCATTTATTGATGTTGGTGTTGTGATTTTCTTCCCCTTCATTATCTACTATTATATCTCTGCATCAATGCCTGACTCAACCAGTTCTGTCTTTTTCCTTGTGACATTCATTATTTCCATGCCTTTTACCCCTTGTTGGGTCTGACATGAGTTTTTCTACCGTGTGTAGCATATTTCCTCATAAATGGTGCACAGAACGTATATTTATAGTCATGGAGGGATGAAAATTGGTGGATGTGGATGGAATGGAGGACAACGGAAACAACTTTTTAGAGGGGACCTCAAGTGGTAAGCAGTAATATAGAAGGGGGGTGCGAAATAGCGGAAGGGCGACATGTAATAGGGAGGGGGTAAGAGATACCACCCATTTCGGACCCACCCCCCCCCCCACCCCCACCTCCGTCCCCCCCATGGTTAAAGTTCGAAAGCTTAGGGGAGTGTGAAATACAACAAGGACCATTAGATGAGGAGGGGTTGAGTGGAGATGGAGGAAAGATGGAGGGCGATGAGGAGAAGGAAATGATGTGGCCTGTCAGGTGGGACAGGACCACAGCCTGCAGATCCAAAAGCTTAAGGTTTAGCCATAAGCGAAGGTGGTAAACACTAAAATATGTGAAGTACGATGTGCGGGGAGAAGGTAAGTGGCGTGGAGGGAAGGTGGGACCTGACCGCTTTGTAGGTTAAACAAAATAGGTTGCGAGTGTTGGGTCATAAAGGTGATTTTTTTAAAAGTAACCTTAATGATTTACATTAATTATCAACCCAGGACAAGTCTTGTTATTTCAAGGGTGTAAGAAAAATATATGTAAGTGACATCAAAGGTTAACTACTCTAGATCATTGTAAGAAAGATTGTCTAATTCTCGAAGTTCAATGAAACCATCTTGAAAGTGAACTATGAAATACTTCCGACCGATCAAGGGAGCAGATTATGTTCTAAGCTTATGCAGAAATAACCACTCAAGACTGAAAATAATAGATTGCAATTGAACATCAGGCTTTGATGAATTGAAAAGATACCTTAATGAATTGAACAACAATCTTAACAAATTGAACAACAATCAATTATTCTAAATTTTGCAATGGAATTCTCTTTTAATCAAGTAATAGAATCATTTGAAATTAGATATCAACCAGACATTCACAATTATGACGAAAAGATTCAAATGTTAACTATATGCATAACTGAACAACAACCATGCTAACACTAGTCTAATAAATGTAAAAGCATCAAATCCTGATAAGAGAACATGAATGATAAATCTAATCTAGAGAAAAGGAAGTTATAACATCTCATGCTTGCAATTAACAAATTAAATGATAATGTTATGAAACACAAAGGATAACTGGAAATGCAAGTTCTATAAAAAAATGTATAGCACATAAATAGAAGGAGAAACCCCAGGGTTGGGCCCAAAGCCTCTAGAAGCCTTTTTCTAAGGAATACTCAGAAGTTGTTTATACTAAAAACACCAATTTCTTCATTAATCAGTAGAGAAATGCATTAGCACAACCTTGAAGATTCTGTATGAATACGTTTATTACAGGAAAATTACAGTACATGAACTGATTGTTGTCTTATTCCCCTTCAGCCTTTTATATCTTAAAGGTGAATTCAAACATAGTAACAAATCCTTCTCATTATGATATCTTGCTGCTTCGTGGCTATCGATTGAACACTACAAGAGTAGGTGTGCCTCTACATCTTCTGTTGATTCATAAGAGCCAATACAAATTCCATTGGCCTTCCTTGTCTACTGTCATTTGGTCATCTTGGTCAGCAGTTTGGCTTTTTCACTTCCCTATCAATAAAGATAACGACAAAACATTTTTTATTTTATTAAACACACCTTTTATTAATAATTAATTCTACCTTATTCCTGCATTATTTTTCTTTACTTTATTGCTAATATAAGGGAAAAATATATAAAAGTAAATGACAAATCGTGGTAAATATAGGGGTAAAATGTACCTTCTCCTTGGCCCAACATACTCCCTTGCTTACCTCTTTTCATTTCCTCATGCAAAAAAATGGTTGGGGTGTAGCTGTGTGAAATAATATCCTGGATATACTTCTTCCTTGTAAATTCTAAAGCCATGTCTCTGCTTTATCTTTGCTAATGTTGATTTTGTGTACCCCTTTGGTGACTCATAATCATGATGATAGTCTTCAGGAGGGTACCAAATGATGGGGCATCTATTTCTACACCCTATCCACATAGGACCCATGTTCAAAATTACGTTGTTGTAGAGAAGGAACCGGGAAGCAGCAACTTTAAAGTTCCTATACCCAAATGGTTCTATGCTCTTCACATTACTTATAGAGGCTATCCATCTCTGTTTGGCAGCTAATAATCCTTCTTCTTGAATGTCCTAGAAGTATGCTCACCCATTCTGCACAATATATGTGTGAATAGGTCCCAATTTCGATATCACTCCCTTCCACTGCATGAATTGCTTATGTTGAGTAAAAAGTATAGGGGTTTAGTAGGTTTCCCTCTAACCCATAGATCTAGGCCATGTTCTCTTTTTTGAAGGGTATTGTAGGCCTTAGCCCATCTAGTCTAATTTTTGGAAAAGGAAAAAAAAGGTTGGAAATGAACGTCCCGTATGAAGGTACTGGAGTTACTGTCCCTGTCCTCCTCTAGAAAGAAATTGTCCAAATACAATTCACACAAAAGATGTTCGACCTACTCATCCTGCTCATTGCAATATTGGACAAATTCTTCAATGGTTTAAAAAGTAGTGGGCTTCCCTCCCCTGATAGCCTTGATTTTCAATAATAAATAAATTTCCATCAAGAATAAAGCATAATTAGTGGGTGGTGCCCTGCAAGTCAATGCATCTGAGCAAAGAGAGAAAACCATATTGGTTTGCTTCTTACCATGTTCCACTTGCTCCTGTGCCTTCTTCAATTTTCCTCTCTCTTCCCTGAGTTGGACAAAGGTTTCATATTCAGCTACAGAAAGGTCTTTGAATCGCTTTAGTATTGCCTAACGTTCATGTAAGCGTACTACTTCCTTCTTACATTCAGCCAATTCATGTTGAACTTGAATTAATTCGTTATGAAGCTTCTGATTGGAAGCCTTTTCTACCAGGGGAGTGTAGGCAGGTGTTACCTCTATTTGATTCCCATTATCTCTTGTAAGTATCAAATCATTCCACACAGAGACTTCAACAATGTGTATCAAGTCCGTTTCCACAGAGGCTTCAACATTATATATTAAATCAGTTTGTACACAGGCTTTAGCATTGTATATTAAATCAGTCTACACGGAAATTTCAGCAATATCTGTCGTTCGGGTAACAAAATCTATTTGGGTTCCCATGGTAGCCAATTACTTCTCAGGCTTCCAAGCCTTGTCTACTTCTTCGAACCGTTTCCTTAGCCGTTTTACCATTTTTCTCAGTTTCCTACATTTCCTGTTCATTTTTCTTAACTTAATATCAACTATTTTTTCTTTTATCAGGGTTTTGGTAGGAGACGGAATAGCAGTGGCTTCAGTTTCAGGAATGGTTGTGCCAATTCTAAGGTTATCAGAAATGGTGTTTTCTTCAAGCATCCAAAAGGTTATTTCAACATTAACATCTTGACTAGGTGGAATATTATTTTATTCAGTCGACAGGGGAACTGTCTCAATACTTGTGTCCCATTCTAATAGAACATTGTACCCTAACTAGTTTCCAGATTCAGATATCCTCTCTTTCTAGTCTTCCCTACTCACCCATTCATTATCAGAGGGAGATAAAACCCTCAAAGCCTACAATTAATCATGGGGAGGTAGTATTTCAGTATGCCCAGATTTTCTAGCAGTGGTAGACAGGTTCAAAAAGTCCCTCTCTTCCTCAGATTGTTCATATGGGCTTCCAATTTCACGAGATGTTCTCATTTTCTTTGGTACTTGAGGCATTTCTTCTTCATAGTCTTGTAAGGACATATTTTGAGGGCTCAAAGGTGGTGTATGGGATGGTCCCACCTCATCTGGTAATAAAAAGGTTTTTTTCCGTGGTTGTAACCTTTCAGACCGTCTCCGTTTTCCTGGTTCTATGGTTGAAACATGGGTTCTCTTCCCTCTTGCTCTCGTGGGTATGGATATTCTAGGGAGTTCAATCTCTACTCTATCAAGGTTTTCTTCAGGGCCAGATAGGGAAGGATTAACAAAATTGTCCCATGTTATCTGGTGTTTTTTTAACTCATGAATGATGATCAATTTAACCAAGCCATGGTGACTAAAAAATTCTTGGGGGGTTTTAGCTCTTCTAATTCGAACATCAATATTATGCAATACAAAATTTAGGAAAAGGGGAAAATTAACTGAAATTTTTCACTTGGGAACAATTAATAGTTTAATTTGATGGGACTTTCCCACATCCTGGCATCCGTCGCATGTGATATATCTTTGAATGAAGGCTGCCAATTCTTTCCAAGTATGCTGCAAGGATGCAGGATTAATACTTGTCCCTTTTCGTTGGAGTGGCTCACCTGGGTCCTGGTACACTGAGATTTCTTCTTGTAGAAGGACATGTTTTTCAGTCCATATTTCTCCTTCTATTGGCATGCTGGAGACCTCAGCAATGATTTCTTCAGAGATTGGTATGATTCTTTCTTAGACTATGGTATGCCCTTCCCATATGTTTTTCAATAATTTGACTGCTATCTTTGTATTGAACCCTTGTAGTCTGTGTAGATATCAAATCCAACCAGCTTGTTGGAGAATGGTGCAAGTTGATTATGAGGCTTGAAAAATTGTGGGTTCATTGCAGAGAGAGTTTCCACCCATGGCTACTGTGTTATCAGAACTAGTTTCTTATTTTGTATGTGTTTCTTTTGGATTTGTTGGTTAAAACATTATAAACACTACATGAAGATTTTCTTTTAAATATATTATAAAAATACAATTTCATGATGTAAATGAAATGATATTTTAGTCCAATCAACATATCCAAAGGAAGTCGTGTGGTTAATTCACATGCTTATTCATTATGAATATTTGTACCCCCTCCAATGAGAGAAGGGCGTCCACGACCTTAAAGCTCAAGAGAAGAGGAAAGATGGTAAAAATCATGAATGCACATGAATTAAAGTTCAGAAGTTGGTAGTCATCACAGATGTACGAGAAAAGGGCATCCATGGACTTGAAGCTCAAGAAAAGAGGACAGATGGTAACAATCATGAATGCACTCGAATTAAAGGTCAAAAGTTGGAAATCTTCACAAATGTATGAGAGAAGGGCGTCCATGGCATTCAATCTCAAGAAAAGAGGAAATATTGTAACAATCATGAATGCACACGAAGAAAAGGTCAGAAATTGGTAATCGTCACAACTGTACATAAGGTAGAAATTACCAAAGAAGGGGAGAAAAGTGGAATAGAAATTATTATGAAAGGATGCCCTATTTTGATGACATAGCATGAAGGAAGCATGACATGTGACAAATTATTACTGATGCTATCATCCCTTATAATTCAACATGAATAGATAATTCACTCAGTTAATTATGCGGGTAGGTAGTGATAACACTCATTCAACTAGTGCATTTATTTCAAGAATGGATCAATAGGAAATAGGGAATATAAAATTAATTGGCTATTGTTAGAAAAATACTTATGTACCACAAGAAGAGCCACTGCTACCAACAGTCATTCATATCATTCACAGGGTTGTTGTTTTAACCCGGAAATGTATCATAATCCTATATTTAAAAGTAGACATTTTTCTTGTTTTATGGAGAGACCACTGTGATAGTGTGGTGGCCAGATACTCATAGTGTCATTCATGGGGATTGTAATAGAGTGATCAGGTTGGTTCGTGATGAGACCTCCTATCCTTCAAGAAATTTTAGTTGTCGATAAGGTCACTACCCTGGTGTGTTGGCCATTGTGGGAATTTTACCTGTTAAAACCTTATGATCATGGTAGATTGGCTCGTGTAGAGACCCCCTATTCTCTTTTAAAAAATTTCACATAGACATAATATTGGTATTTTTGAAAAGTAGACATTTTTCTTGTTTTCTGGAGAGACCACTATGCTGGTGTGGTGGCCAAATAGTCATAGTGCCATTCACGGTTATTGTAACAGAGTGATCAGGTCGGCTCCTGATGAGACCTCCTTTCCTTCAAGCAGTTTTAGTTGTCGAGAAGGACATTACCCGAGTGTGTTGGCCATTGTGGGACTGTCACCTATTAAACCCTTATGATCAGGTAGGTTGGCTCGTGATGAGACACCCTATTCTCTCTTAAAAATTTCCACAAATACATAATGTTTTTCTTTTTATTTATAAATGGAGGGAGGCTCATTAACTCCTTAAGAGTTAGGGTTCGGGTGAGAAGTAAAAATTATGCCAATACAATTAATACTCTTATTCCTATATCCTCATGTCAAGAAGAATTACTACTTAAGAGTGTAGAAATATATACCAGCATAAGGCTATGGAAATTAATTATGTAATAATATGTCTGAACATGAGATATCTAGCCCTTCATTATACATATAAACCATGTCAGCTTCCGGAGTAAAGATTTCCATCAAAATTTCAAAATATCATAATCTTATTAATATCACTGCTTTTCTCCTCTTCAGGTACCAATTCGTTTTCCTAAAATGGCTTTTATGGAGAGGAATTATAAAGGAAGAGTGAAAATAAATCATCAAAAGAAAAAAAAGGAAAAAAAAATGCTAGAAAAGAAATTAGTCATTAAATTCTATTAGTCTCCTGTATTCTACAGTATCACTAGATGACTATGGATTTTCTACAATTTTTTGAAAATAGCATTCCCTAGCTATCATTTTATTTTCAGAAATCTCATTGCCCTCATTATCTTCATTTAACCTATCCACTATTTCTCATTTTTCCTTCTCCAATTACCCTCATATTCTGAAATCCCATGTTTTACCCTAAAAACCCTCATTGTTGCCCTTTTCCCTACCTAAAACCGCACTCCCATTACTAAAAACCCCATTATCCTCACAAAATCCTCTCACCTTCATCATTTCCCTTTTTTCCATCAAAACAATGTCAAAACCCCATTTTTTATGTTGTTTAAAAAAAACGAATTAAATTGATTTTGGCCCCACTATTTAAATAAAACTTTGTTTTATTTTAAATACATGATCCTTTCTATGTTTTAGCCCCACTTTAAACCTTTACCCCCACTCTCATATAACCCTATCCCCATCATGTTTTAAGCACCTTACTTTAACTTACCTTGGGTGCCGCTTTACAAATACCCTGCATTACTTTAAATAAACCCCCCACTTCATTAAAACCCTCGACCCCACCTCGTTCTTTAACCCATCGTTCCATCAAACCCTGACCACCGTCGGATCTTCACCACCCGATCCAACGGTCCCCAGTGCATATCGAACCCTCAACCGTTCAACATTTAACACCACCAAAGCTTGCGAAATGAGCAGTTTTATCATCGTCCCTTCCGCCATGCATCACTCCCTCCATACTCTCGCACCCCAGTGAAAAATACCACCGAACCGCTCTTGCCCAATGTGAAAATCACCAACTACCTTCACGCCATAAACCCAGAACCACTAACCCTCGTTCAAACATGCCGAAGCCCAAAAATTTGTGCGATAAGCCCCTATCTACCATCAAAACTCTGCAACACTCCAAAAGGATCGTAAGGCCATAAAAAATTGCAAGAAACCTAAAAGTTGTCATTTGACTAGACATTGTCCACAGCGCAGTATTTTAAATTAACAAATTGTCTTTAAATTGTGAAGCTGACTGATGTAGAAATTCATAATTGAATTCTAAATTTCGAAAAATGGTTAAACAAGTCCTCTGGGTGACGATTCATAATGCTTTGTTTCATCAAAAGGGTCATGAGTGAAAGATTAATCAAAGGCAGGGAGTGTTGTGAAACCAACTCGAAAAAGAGAAGAAAAGAGATATAAACACCTTAGAAATAAGCCACTTCAAGGGGGCAACCTCCAATACATTACATGAATGAAAAATTCTTGGATGATTCAAATTACAAAACCTCCTTTCTATTTATAGGAGTCCATGGGGCCACAATGTAATCCTAGTGGGGCCATAATGTAATCCTAGCGGACCTAACAATAATAATTTAAGGGCACAATAATAACAATATGGGGGTTACAATGGTACACTAATAAAAATAATGGGGTTACACTAACAACAATAAGGGACTATACTAGTAATATAGGGACCTAACATGCCCCTCTCCTTCAAAAAAGTGTTTTCCTCAATGCGTGAGTAGCTCTGGGTGCTATTGTATAAAATTCTCATCCTCCCATGTAGAATCTTCAGTGGGTAAGTTCTTCCACTTGATGAGATACTCTGAAATTGATCGATTTTGTAGCTATCAAGTTCTTATTTCCGTGACCACTTTAGGTTCCAATATGATTTTTCCTTCCTCATCAACTTCTGGCAATATTGTTTGAACTTGAAGATTTTCACCTATAACCTTCTTTAAGCATGAAACATGGAAAATTGGATGCACTCGTGAAGAAGAAGGAAGCTCCAATTTTATGCCATAGTACCAATATTTTGCAACACCTTGTAAGGACCATAGTACTTTGGCGATAATTTATTATCATTCTTAGCTTGCTCGAGGGACATTTTTTTATATGGTGGTAGCCATAAAAATACCCAGTCTCCTACATCAAAACTTCTCACATTGCGATGTTGATCTGCCTGTTGTTTCATTCGATTTTGTGCCAAATTCAGGTTGTCCTTTAAGAGTTGGAGAACTTCTTCTTGATGCTTGCTGTGATATTCCACTTATTTAACCTTTGAATTTTAGCTTAAAGCTTATGTGATGGATGGTGGACGATATCCATAAAGTGCCATAAATGGGGTCATTTTTGCTGTAGTATGGAAGGAAGTGTTATACCACCATTTAGCTAGAGGTATCCACTTGACCCATTATGTTTGTTTATCAGATACAAAACAACAAAGATATCCTTCCAAAAATTTCTTTGCTATCTCAGTTTGACCATCAGATTGAGGATGATAAGATGAGCTATGAGCTAATTGAGTACCCAAACAAGAAAATAACTCTCTCCAAAAATTTCCAGTAAAAATGGGACCCCTGTTGCTCATAATAACCCTTGGGTTTCCATGTAGCCTTTGAATTGTGTCCATAAATGTAGTAGTAATTGTACTTGCTTTAAATGGATGAGATAATGCACAAAAGTGTGCATACTTGGTAAGTCTATCAACTACCACCATGATGACACACTTTCCTTTGGACTTAGGTAAACCTATGATAAAATCCATTGAAATCTCGTCCCAACGTTGACTTGGAATGGATAAAGGTCGTAAAAGACCCGGGGTCTTAATTGTCTAAACATTATTCTATTGGAAAACCAAACATTCCACCACAAAATTTTGAATATCATATTTAAGGCCATCCCAAAAAAAAATGTTTCTTCACCCTGTGGTAAGTTTTTAAAAATCCTAAGTGTCCTCCTAAAGGAGAAGTGTGCAATTCCAAAGGAATATTTTGTTTTACTTGGGAATTCTTACAAAGATATAAGTGATCTTTGTACCATAAGGAATCATTTTTCCAACTAAATGTATCATATGTACTAGGATCTTGCTGCAACTTTTGAATGAGTATCCACACATCTTCATCCTTCTTCCGTTCATCTCTTGCTTCACTTATCCAATCTGGTTGGATAATAGAAATGGCACAAAGCACTGCTTCCACATCTTCATTCTTTCTTGAGAGTGCTTCTACAACAACATTTAGCTTTCCTTTTTTGTATATTATTTCAATGTCATAGCCCAACATCTTTGTGACCCATTTTTGATGCTCTTCTAAAGATATTCTTTGTTCCAAAAAGTGTTTAGGACTATCATGATCAATTTTTACCTTGAAGTGTCTTCCCATTAGGTAAGTTCTCCATTTCTTTAGTGCATGCGATATTGATAACATTTCCTTCTCATAAATAGGTTTCTGTAAATACTTTCCTTTGACAGGATGACTTTCAAAAGCAATGGGTCTTCCACAATAAAGGTTTTTGTGAAGCCTGGCGTAGCTAAGACTGGTGCTAGGCACATTACCTCTTTAAGATGTTCAAAGGTCTTAGTTGCTTTAGGATTCCATGAAAATGCATCTTTCTTCAATAAGGTTGTTAGAGGTGCTGCTATTCTCCCATAATTCTTAAAAAAAATTCGATAATACCCTATTAACCCGAGAAATCCTCACAACTACTTTATGGTTGTGGGGACTTTCCATTCCTTAATGGATTTAATTTTGTTAGGGTCTACCTTAACACCCTCATGAGATATAATATGACCTAGATATTCCACCTCTTGTACCCCAAAGAAATGTTTGGATGTTTTTTCATATAATTTTTTCTCCTGCAATAGATTGAGCACCCTGTCAACAAGTTGAACATGATCCTTCCAAGAACTGCTATAGATTAATATATCATCAAAAAATATTAGCACAAATTTTCTAAGGAAGGGTTTGAAAATGGAATTCATCAACCCTTCAAATGTAGAAGGTGCATTGGTAAGGCCAAAAGGCATGACCAAAAATTCATAATGACCCTCATGAGTTCGAAATGTTGTTTTCAGAATATCTTCAGTCTTCATTCTAATTCGATGATACCTTGAATGAAGTTCCAATTTCGTAAAATAAATTGCTCCATGTAATTCATCCAATAATTCATCAATCATAGGAATGGGAAATTTATCTTTAATGGTGAGCTTATTGAGTTCCCTATAATCTAGACACATGCACCATGATCCATCCTTCTTGTGTACCAATACTACAGGAGTAGAGAAAGAACTTTGACTAGGTTGAATTATACCTGCATCTAACGTTTCTGCAATCATACTTTAAATTTCGCTCTTTTGGACATAAGGATATCTATAAGGCCTGATGTTTGGAGGAAAACTTCTTAGAATCAAATGAATAGAATGATCATGATCATGAATAGGTGGGAGTCCTTTTGGAGTTTCAAAAACCTTGGAATGATTATCTAAGACTTTTTGGAGATCTGCATAAATAGATGATTTTGATGTTGGAACTTCTAGTGAGCATAATTTTGAAATTATGCCTCGTTGTTATTTATTTAGAAGCTTTGTCATGACATTAGAGCTTATTATCTTTCTCGGCTTCCCTGCAATACCCCGTAATTAAACTTCCTTTCCTTCTGAAAAAAATTTCTTGAAAATTTCTTGAAAATTAAAAGCTACCGTCCCCAAAGATTGTAACCATTGTACTCCTAGTACAACATCAATGCCTCCCATAGGAATGGAAAGCATTGGAATATTCAATACATATTCCCCCATGGTTAGCTTGATATTATAACATTTTCCAAAGCAATTTATAGTTCCTCCATTTGCAACCATCACTTGAAATTATAGTGCTGGGTATAGGAAACAATTCAATTCCTTGGCTACCTTAAAATGAATAAAATTATGGGTACTACCTGAATCAATCAACACTATTACCGTTTTCTTCTTAATATGTCCTTCTATCTTGAGAGTTTTAGGAGTGGTAATTCCTACCAATGCATTACACGATATGGTCGGACTCGTTTCTTCCTCTTCTTGGGTTGGTTCCTAGTGTATATCCTCTTCTTGTTCATTTTCTTCTTCCTCTTCACAATCTATGTAAAATAATTTCTTCTCAGCATACTTATGAACTTTAGTGTATTTTCTATCATGACTGTAGCAAAGCCCTTTTGCTCTTTTTTCTTCCAATCGTTGTGGTGTCAACCTTGTAGGTTGTGGAAATCTAGGAGTAGCAACACTTCTCTCTTTATAGAAGTGAGTGGTAGGCGTCCTTTTTTCCATAATTTTACATTCAATTTTTCTTTCCAATCTGAATGCCTTCTCCAATGAATCAGGTTCCAAAACACAAACTTCATGTTGGATGCTATCCTTTAAAGTACCTATGAAGAGATCAATCCTGTGTTCCTCTGGAATATCAGTTACCCTTATATTCAATTTTTAGAAGTCCTCAATGTGCTCCCCCATTAAACCCTTTTGTTTGAGATTTATCAATTGGATAAAGAAGGTTTCGCTCTTTGTATCCTCTTAATGTGCTATCATTTCCTCCGTAAAAATTGACCAAGTGATAATTTTTTTACGGGAGAAAATCCATCGATACCATACAAATGTATTTTGTTCTAAATGTAAAGTTGCAATGCATACCTTTTGTGTGTTTTGCATATTATGGAGATCAAAATATTTCTCCATCTGTAGTATCCATGTTACAAGATCCTTTCCATCAAACTTCCTCATATGCATTTTTCGAATATGGTGGTTCTTCCCGCCAACATTAGATTTTATGAAATCATGATTAATATTTATTTTGTTCTCATCATGAGTTTCCTCTGCTATCTTTTCACCATTAGGAAACATTTCTTGTATCAAATTTTTCAAACCTTCCATGGCTGCTTTTAGATCATTCTTCATGTTTTCCATTTTCTCATCAATCTTAGCTTCCATGTCATCCATTTTAGATTCCATGCCATCCATCTTAGATTCCATTCCATTCTTCAAACCATCCATCTTAGATTCCACGCCTTTCTTTAAACCATCCATATCAGTTTCCACGCCTTTCTTCAAAACTTCCATGTCATTTTTTGTTGCTCTTTGAGAGAGAAAAATTTGTTGCACTTTCTCTTGTAATTTTGATATGTCATGTTTTCATTCTTCCTCTTCATGAGTTATAGTAGAGATTTATAAACGCTTAATGGATGTTGAATTCTTTTTAGGGGCCATTTTAGAATCCAATACTGATATATATATTCTACAATATTCCCTTGGAATCAATTCAACTTGATTTTTCAAACAAGACTTATGCAATTTGGAAAGAAAATACACACCTTTTACTTGCTTTTGAGAAGCTCGATATTGAAATTGAATTATCTCTATAATTGTGGATCCTCAATATCTAAAATTTAGTCTTGTAGTAGCCCTCTGAAGCTTCTTTCAAATGCCATAGGTCTGATCTGATCTGCATTCTTCAAGGAAAAGTTATGTCCAATCTCCCACAATGACCCAATTTTGTACTCGTTCAGTAGAGTGAAAATGTACAACTTGCCACGTGTCACTTTTTCCTCCTTTCACTCTGAAATGGATAGAATGAAAACAATAGTCCATGCAATTGCAGTCACTTTTTACATCATTCCAATCCGATGCTCAGAGAGAGAGCTATGAATATTTTCCCACGATCACCTCTTTGAGATGAAATTCAGAAGCCTCAAAAAGCCCTAACTTCCACAGATCATATCTCCGAAAATATTAGTGAACCAATATCTGAAATGTTTTGAAGATGCTCCTCAGGATTGTGGCTTCGCACTATAAAAAATTCAGATTTTGAACCTTCGTAGAGAAAAAGTTGGAGTGAAACTTCCACGCTGACCTGCTTGAAGCAACGAAACCCTAGAATCTCAAAGCTCTGGTACCAAATGTTGTGAAACCAGCTCCAAAAAGAGAAGAAAAGAGACATAAATGCCTTATAAATAAGCCACTTCAAGGGGGCAACCTAAAATACATTACATGAATGAAAAATTCTTGGATGATTCAAATTACAAAACCTCCTTTCTATATATAGGAGTCTATGGGGCCATAATGTAATCCTAGTGGGGCCACAATGTAATCCTAGCCAACCTAACAATAATAATTTAAGGGCACAATAATAAAAATATGGGGGTTAAAAGGGTACAATAATAACAATAATGGTGTTACACTAACAACAATAAGGGACTATGCTATTAATATAGGGACCTAACAAGGACAATTCCTCGGTGTACAGGGTAAGGAAGAAAGGAGAGTTTCACAGTGACTGCGCAGTTAAAGAAAGATGTGAGATGAAGACAAATAAGGGACACAGTTAAAGAAACCATGACAGTGAAAGGTATAAGAGATTAAAGGTTTAATCAAAGGTTAAAGGATAAAAATAGAATTAAGACATAGTGAAGACAATCACTGAAATATCAAAGATAAAAAGGTCAAAGGTTAGAGATAAAGAAAGAAATGACAAAGGCAGTAAAGGAGAAAACAAATAGAAGACATAGATGAAGACAAATTTGAGATTAAAGGACAAATCTAACGTTTAAAGACTAATCAGAGCTTAAAGACAAATCAACAAAAAAATGAAGATCTGAATGACACAGGCCAAATGAACCTTTACTTCTTACAAATCACATTTTCCACCCATAGCCTCTTTCACTTAAAAAAAGGCAGCTACAATTATTAAAGTAGTTTGAGATATTTTTAGCAGCTCAAAAATTATTGTAAAATTTAATGCTAAAGGCATAAAATTCAAAAATATCCTAAAGTTAGCTCAACAGTTAAGTTAAAATTTATTATTACAGCAAGTTAGTCAGTGATATTTTACCTTGGGCCTTGCATGGTCTCAAAGGTCAGGAACACATTTACTCTCTAATAAATATAGCCTGAAACCCTAGAATAAGATCACCTCCTCATTTGCAGATAAATACCGCATGTATTCTTCATTATTATGGGTTGGTTGGTTGATTAGTTGGCTGAGCTATTAGGATGGATTTTGATCAGACTCTAAGTTGCATAGATTGTTGCACTGGAGTATTGTAACTATTTTGGACATCAGTAATATAAGCACGTTCACACGATTCTTGAGCTATGTTAATGGTGTTGTTATCCGTTTTTGTCTTTTGTTTTCCATATTGTACATCAATTTCTATGATAATAGAACATAAATTTTAGATTGAGATATGCTAATTGGGCTCCTTAACTTTGTATGTTTCTATTGTATTTATGTTTTCTTCTACAAGGTCTGATTAGAGAATTCAGGGGTGTCCTGCTCTCTAGTCCCACCTAGCTTGTTGCCTTGATGTTTACTTAGTAGATTTTAGCTAAAGAATTCAAGGCTTTCCTTGATTTTTAGTTTTTCTTAAACTGTTATTTTAAATACCTTCTCTGAAGTTTGATTAAATAATTCAGGGTTTTCCTTCTCTTTAGTTTCACTGAACTATTATCTTGAATTTTTTCATTGTCTGAAAGTAATAGCAAGAGAACTCATGGGTGTCCTGCTCTCTAGGATTGTTGGATTGTTGTCTTAAAGGTTTTCTTAGTAGAGTTTTGGCTAAATAATTCAGGGGTGTCCTGCTCTTCAGTTTCTCTTAAACAATTATCTTAAAGGCTTTTCTTGTTGAAGCATAGTTAAAGGATTCTTAATTTCCCTTTATTTTTACTTAATTCACAACTTATTTTCATTTCATATTAATCTAAACTAAAAAGATCCACTTGATATAGTTAGCTTGGCCTATGAAAACCCTTGCAGAGTTGATGTACAATTAAAGGCTTTTATGAGTCCACACCCAATGGATTAATGTTTCTCAAAATCTATCTATCCAACTAAAACAATCACTCAATCAATAAAACAATCAAACAAACAAAACAAAACAATCCCATAACTTCATAACTAGCCTAAAATCAGAAAACATAAGCATAAAGCTAAATCATTTTATCATAAACATAGAGAGAGCCATCTATGAGCCTAGGAAGGCTGGGTCCTTGGACTCCAAAGTGGTCTGATGTGGTTCCCTATAGATTTGTTTTTGCCAATATTGCAAATCATGGGGCTCCAACATAGTGATGACCATACTGGGGAATTAGCCTGAGCTATTAAAACAACTTAATATCTCCTAAAGAACTCAGAAAACCCACCAAAATAGTGGCGACCATACTAGGGAATTGAGTTATTAAGACAAATTAATATTTCCTAAAGAACTTAGAAAACCCAATCGAAATTTAAATGATTAAAGTGTTAGCCAAGACTAGTATCCGGTTGCTAATGTTGTACAACAATGATCCTCAAAACAGTTAAAATCATCCACCTAGTGACTCCACTGGTTTTCAGTAGGCTTGCTGATTCCACTGGTTTTCTACAGACTCCACTAGGAAAATTATTGAGAAATCTTGATATCATCAGACCTCAAATGGAACCCAGTCAAAATACTTTGTGAATAAAGTATTTATTTCACAGATTGGTTTGTTTTTTAAACTATTTTAAAACTCTCAACCTTTCTAAACCTTGGGTTCAAATTCTAGCTTCTAGAAAAATCTGTACCAGATCCCATCCTAACCCAAACCCTCCTGCAATAGTTGACAATCCAGAGCACATCCTATGGAAATCTCCTAGATCTAAAAATTTAATTGTTAGCAGACTTATTCACAAAGAAAGTTCCTTACCTGAAAACCTTAAATACTTTCAAGATATCCTATCTGGCTTACCCCTGGAACAAATCTTCTCGAGGACTAGATCCCAGAGTTGGATAACCCAGATAACTTTATACTCGTCCATATTACACTAGAATCCTATTGTACTAACTTCATCCCCCATTCATACACCCAATGTTCCCCTTCCCCCATTTAACCCTTCACCTCCTTTGGTAAACCCTCCACTTATTAATCCTCCTTTGTTTCCTCAATTACCAACCATGGAAACATGGTATGCTCCATTAGTTCTACCATTTCCTTTAGCAGTTCTACCATAGGACTATCAGTCCAAGATTACCCTATATGATGCAAGTCGTTCTACAACTTCTCAACAACATGTGGATAGAATGAATGACTATTTTGAAAGACAAGAAATAGATGATGAAACCGTTAAACTAAGATTTTTTTCTCAAAGCTTAGGGGGAGAAGTAGGAAAATGATTTAAAATACTAACCCATAATAGTATACATGACCTCCTCACTTTTCATCAACTATTCTTAAACAAATGGGAATTCAAGAATAACCCTCTCCAAATTTTATCAAAGTATGAAAACATTAAAAGAAACGTTGGAGAAGGTGTCCAAGAGTACTACAATAGGTTCAATAATGTATATAATGCCCTCCCTACCCACATGAAACCTCCACAAGATCTAGCCTTGATGAAATTTCTAGATGGGTTTGACCCAGAAATGGCTTATCAACTAGGAGAAAGAGACCCTCTTACATTAGAAGATATGCAGAGGGGTGTAGTAAGTGTAGAGGCAAATCTGATTGCCAAAAGAGATAGAATGAAAAATGAATAAAGAGTCACATATAGGGAATAGGCCACACACTCATCATCTGATAGAAAAATTGACAACATTGTTAGAGCCATGGAAAGGATGATGGAGAGAATAAACATGAATGAGAGAACTTACCCCAGAGAAAACCAGGCATCCCCTCAAAACAGAAATCAAAACCAGAACCAAAACCAAAAATTTAGGAGAAATCCCCCTCAAGTAAGAAAAAGAGTTCCTGACCAGCAAATCAGGCCTCCTTTCCAAGAAAACTATGTTGATGATGATGAGGGAGTGATTGAAGGACCAAAGGAAAGTCATATCAATCTAATGCGAGTTAACAATGAGGACATTGTTTTCCTCACTAAGGAAGAGCAAGGCATATTTTCCCCAAATGAGGAAGAAAGCCTAGAATATGAAGACTGTAAACAAGGGTTCAAAAATGCCATCATGGAAGTACATAGGCAGTATGACCTCAGAAGCAAGAAAAATGAAGACACTCCCAAGAGAAAGAACCCATAAATTTCTGCTAGGAAGACCCCTGAAAATGATCCTAAAAAGACAACAAAAACTGAAAACATAGTGGTTAAAAGTTTTGATAAAAATAAAAATAAAAATAGGCAACATAATGGTGACCAGAACAACACTATTACATCAAATATTAGCCCTAACAGAACTAATTTAGCTAGTGTCTGTAGTGCAAATCAACAATTTAAAATTGTTGCAAAAACAGTGTCTGATAAAATTGATTTAAATTCGCCAAAAACATAGACACCCTTTAGTATTGAGAATGAAATTGCCAACATAAAAATCTCAATACCTCTTACTGAATTAGTCAGCCAAGATGTATATAGATCCCAAGTTTTGAAAGCTTTAAATATAGGATAAAATTTTGATTCTGTAAACTTGAATGATGACAAACTTGAGCTTTTGTTCAGACCAGAAGTAGAAGGAAAATTTCAAGAAGGAGGTCTACCTCCATTTTATGTCAGCTTGAATATTCATGATAAAATCCTCCATAATGCCATGTTAGATTTAGGAGCTTCAAATAACCTCATGCCAAAGGTAGTTATGGAGAGATTAGGCCTTGAGATAACTAGACCATACAAAGACTTATACTCTTTTGACTCCAGTAGAGTTAAGTGTCTAGGCCTAATCAAATATATTTGTGTTAATTTAGCACAAATACCAACCAAAAGCCTAGTGATGGATATTGTAGTGGCTGACATTCCCCCTAAATATGGCATGCTCCTCTCAGGCTCATGGGGAGCCAAATTGCAAGTCACCTTCCAAATAGATATGACCTATGCTACCATACCTGTCTTAAGTCAACCAAGAAGAATATATAGGGAAAACCATATGAAATAGATGGTCAGCAACCAAGAAAAGCTTGATAACTCTCTTCTCTATTCTGTCCACACAGATCTTGATTTATTTATCCTTTAAAATGATGAAAACATTAATTAACAAGTAGCAGTTGATGAAAAATTAGTGGAAGAAGAAGAATTAAAAGAGGAGGAACAATCAGAATAGTTAGACCAAATATAAAATGAACAACATAATAACCAACATGGTGGCAACCAAAATGACCAACATAATGGTAAACCTGAAATCGAACCTCTTTGGAGCATGAGCTTTGATGGTTCTTGTGATAAAACTGGTTTAGGAGCAGGTGTTTGGGTACACAACATTGAGAAAAATCATGGAGAGGGTCATTCATATAAATTGAACTTTCAATGCACAAATAACATAGCATAATATAAGGCACTCCTCCTAGGGCTACAATTACTCAAGAAATTTGTAGGAAAAAGGATTTCTGCCCATGGGGATTCCGAGCTAGTCATTAGGTAGATTAAGGGAGAATACTCAACAAAACATCATATATTAATAGCATATAGAAACGATGCCCTTGAAATCCTAAAATAATTCCAAGAATATGATTTTTCCTTTGTCCCAAGAAATCAAAATATCCTTTCCAACGGTCTAGCCTTTGCAGCCAGTAATTGTCAAAAACCTTATCATAACAAACAATAAATAGTACAAGTCAAATACATGCCAGAAGTCCCTAATAATATAAAATATTGGCAAGTTTTTGAAGGTGAAAAATAGATCGAAGATTTCCTACAATCCATAAATGAGTTTGAAATGCCAAAATCAGACTCAGATCATGAAGAGGGCTACTTTGCTGAGGAACAAATGGACAAGCAGGAGGCCACCCATGATGCTGATATAAATATGTTAGAAGAATAACACCTGCATAGGATAGAATTGTGTGAAGATACATAAAAAGAAGACTTTGAAGTGCTACATTTCAAATACAACACCTTGCGAAGAGGGTTGGTCCCTCTAGAAGAACATTTTTATTTTAATGATGTTTCTAAGAAGCCAAAGATGGAATCTACTGAAGCAAATGTAGAAAAATGTAATATAGGAAGTGAGCAAGAGCCCAAAATGATAAAACTGTCAAAGACACTACTAGCACATATAAAACATAAATATATTGATATTTCAATGATTTCACTGATGTGTTTGCTTGGAGCTATGAAGACTTGAAGTCCTATGATACAGAGATCATTCAGCACAAGATTCCTCTCAAAGAAAACTAGAATCCCTTTAAACATAAATTACACAGAATAAATCCTATCCAACTGCCCCTGGTTGAGAAAGAAATAAAGAAAATGTACGATGATGGCATAATAGTCCCACTAAGGTACTCAAAATGGGTTTCAAATCTTGTATCAATGAGGAAGAAGACATGAGAAATTAGGCTCTGCAGAGACTTCAGAAATTTAAACAAGGCATCCCTAAAAGACAACTACCCTTTACCCAAAATGGATCACATATTGAAAAAGGTAGAACGCTCCAAAATAATATCTCTGCTTGATAAATTTTCAGGGTACAACTAGGTGCTGGTACATCCAGATGATCAACACAAGACAACATTCACTACACCTTGGGGCATGTTCATGTATGTTAAAATTCCTTTGGAATGAATGACTGTTGGAGCTACTTTTCAAAGATAAATGGATATTTCTTTCTCAGAACAAATAGGTTACTTCATTGTTATATATCTTCGTGACATCATAGTCTACTAAAAAACTGATGAAGAACACCTAGCTCACTTAAGAAAGGTCTTTGAAAAGTGCAGAAAGTATGGCATGTATTTAAATCCAAATAAAACTTTGTTTGGAGTTCAAGAAGGTAAGATTCCAGGCCACATAATATCTAAAGAAGGGATCAAAATTGACCCAAAAAGGATTGAGGGTATATTTCAAATCAGTCACCAAAGAAACATCCAAGAGTTGCAATCTTTCATTCGAAAGATAAATTTTTTAAGAAGGTTCATACGAAATGTTGCAGAATTCCTAAGAAACATTACTAACATGTTGAAAAGGGAAACAAGAGTCAAATGGACAATAGAAGAAAAGAAATATTTTGACTTGCTGAAGCAATATCTTGCCCAAACAACTGTTCTGATTAGCCCTGACTTCACCAAATATTTCTTCATTTATTCCTTTGCATCAGAACACACAATTTCTGTTGTATTACTGCAGAAAAATACAAAAGGACAAGATAACCCCATAGAATTATTTAGCCACGCATTAAGGGATGCACCTCTGAAATATAACATCATGGAAAAACATTCTTTTTCCTTAGTTAAAGCACTAAAATATTTAAGAGTCTACTTCCTGCATTCACATATCATTCAAATTTTACCTCATTCAGTGGTAAAAGACATATGTTGGACATTGGGTTCAACGCTCCCCGTGTGTTTTGTGACATGGAATAATCGCCTCTCATGGATCCTAACTATGGCGATTGTAGAGGAGACTAATGTCTGCGGGTTTTGGTCTAACGAAAATCATGAATCCAACAAGTGGTATCAAAGTGACAGGTCTCGAGTTCAAAACTCACCCGACTCGCATTGGTGGGGAGATTGTTGGAAATTGGGTTCAATGCTCCCCATGTGTTTCACGACATGGACTAACCGCCTCTCGTGGATCCTAACTTTGGAAATTGTAGCGGAGAGTAATGCCTGCGGGTTTTGTTCTAACAGCAATCATGATTCCAACAACATACTTACACAAGATCCTGATGGGAAAAGAGGTAAGTGGATTACTATCATTTTAGAATATGATCTGGAAATCAAGCCCACCAACCTAATCAAAGGGCAAGGACTAGCTAAACTCACGACTAAACAAATTTTCAAGCACTAGACATCAATATTATGGATGCATTCAATGAACAAGAGGATCTGGCGACTCCACCTATTGAGGAAGAATTTATGAACTCACCATGGTATGCTAATATATTATATGTGCTTTTTAATCTAAATGTTCCTCCCGGTTTGTCCAAAACAAAGGCCAGATTCCTAAAACTTAAGTCTGTAAATTTTTGAATTTTGGATAAAATGTTGTATTGGAAAAATTACGGTGGTGTATTGCTTAAATGTTTGCTTGAAGAAGATGCAGATAGTATTATGCATGAATTTCATGAAGGAGAATGTGGAGGCCACCTCTATTGCAAAACCACTCTCAATAAAATCCTTAGGCCTAGTTTCTATTGCCCGACCCTCTTCCAAGACATCCACAAAATGGTAATATCCTGTCATAAATGCCAAATTTTTGAGGGTAAAATAAAATTGTTTCCTTTGCCATTACAACCTATCTCTGTTGAAGCTCCTTTTCAATGATGGGGTCTTGATTTCATTGGAGAAATCCACCGTGCCTCCTCTGCCCAGCATAAATGGATCCTTACTGCAACTGATTATTTTACAAAAGGCATAGGATCTATCCCTTCCATGACTGCCACAAACTCAGTAATTATTAGATTCCTTGAAAACAATATTCTATCTAAGTTTGGTTGTCCTAGAAAAATCATTACTGACAATGCTGCTGCTTTTAAATCCAAGAAAATGGTGGATTTTTTCCACAGATATAACATTACTTTGGGGCATTCTACAACTTAATACCCTCAAGGTAATGGGTTGGCTAAATCCTCAAACAAGAGTCTAGTGAACATCATTAAAAAATTGTTGGAGGAAAACAAGAAATCATGGCACAACAAACTAGTTCGTGCACTATGGGCAGATAGACTAACAAGTAAGAAATCAATTGATATATCTCCCTATCAGCTAGTCTATGGACCAGATGTAATATTCCCAACAAGCTTGGGAGTGCCAGTAATGAACCTCATTTAAGAAGTATAGTCTAAAGAAAATGATGTACAAAGAAGAATAAACCAGATTGTTCAGTTGCATCAAATCAGAGAAGGAGTTTACAATACAACACAACTGTTACAGGAAAACATCAAGAAGATTTTTGACAAAAGGACCAAAGAAAACGATTTTAGCATTAGAGACAAAGTGATAAAATGGGATTCAAGAAGAAAGGATAAAGGCAAGCATGGAAAATTTGACAACTTATGGGAAGGTCCATACATGATCCATTCTGCAAGAGGTAATAATGCATTTTTCCTACAAGAAATGGATGGAACAAAATTATTTGGAGGTCATGTCAATGGCAGGATGCTTAAGAATTATTTCAGCTAAAGAATCTCAGTTTTTTTTTTCTTCATTGTACATAACATTTCTCCAAAGAAAACTCAGAAAAATTGATACAAAAAGAAAGAAAGAAAATAAGGAAAGAGGGCAGATAAAAGAAAAAGGTAAGCCCCATACCAAAAAAAAAAAATTTCTAAAAGTTTTCAAGTCCAAATGCCACTACTTTGAAAATAAAGTCTTGTTCAATCATACAGCCTAATCATGATTGAACAAATTTTGAATTTTTTCTGATAAGTTAGAAAATGAAGATTTTCCAAACTATTTAAACTTGGCTTATCAGTAGATAGATATGAAATGAAATTGGTTCCCAAGCAGAGTCTGAAACAATAAGAGAAATGAAGGAAAAGTGATAAATGAAAGATTTAAGATCAAAGCCCTTATGTTTTAGTTTATTTTTTGCAAATAAATATTGTGTGTAGCTTGTCCAAAATGCCACAATCCATGACAATCAAACTACTTAATCTTGATTCAGTCATGCTTTAAATTTCATGTCGATAGTTAGTGAATAAAAATATTTTAAATTGTTTAATCTTGATATAAAAGTAGATTAGGTAGAGAATAAAAGAGCTTGATGAGCCTTTGGAAGTTATAAGGGTAGAAATAGATAGTTTTTATTTCAAAAGAAAAATGATGTCAAGGGTTTTCCAGTCTAAATGCACCCAAATGAAGAAAAAATGTTAGAATAGAGTGATAGGTAGGAATAATTTTTTATAGGAAGCATGGTTGTCAATTTTTTAAGATCACAGTAACAAAATTTTGTAGCAGATCAACATTACAAAATGGAAAATCAGCCACATAGATAAGGCACTAATCTACAAAATCTAGAGATTTGAGATCTGAGATTCTTGACACCTCCTAAAGGAGCTTCCCTCTGCAGTTGCAGACACAGTTAGTCTCATATATTTTGCAGTATCACTAGATGACTATGGATTTTCTACAATCTTCGGAAGATAACGGTCCCTGATTATCATCTTATTGTCAGAAATCTCACTACCTTCATTATCTTCATTTAACCTATCCACTATTTCTCGTTTTTCCTTCTCCAATTACCCTGATATTCTGAAATGCCACGATTTACCCTAAAAAACCTTATTGTTTCCCTTTTCCCCTACCTAAAACCCCACTCCCATTACTGAAACCCCCATTTTCCTCACAAAATCCTCTCACCTTCATCACTTCCCTTTTTTCCATCAAAACAATGTGAAAAACCCATTTTTTACATTGTTAAAAAAAAAATGAATTAAATTGATTCGAGACCCACTATTTAAATAAAACTTTCATTTATTTTAAATACCAGAACCTTTCTATGTTTTAGCCCCTCTTTAAACCTTTACCCTCGCTCTCATATAACCTTGGCCCCATCATGTTTTAAGTGCCTCTTCTTTAACTTATCCCGTGCCCCACTTTACAAAGACCCCATGTTACTTTAAATAAACCCTTTGCTTCATTAAAACCCCTGGACCCACCTCATACTTTAACCTGTCGTTCCATCAAACCCCGACCACCGTCAGATCTTCATCACCCGATGCAACAATCCCCATCACATATCAAACCCTCAACCACCTAGCGTTTAACACCACCAAAGCTTGTGAAATGGGCAGTTTTACTGCCGTCCCTTCCACCACGTGTCACTCCCTCCATACTATCACACCCCCATGAAAAATACCACCTAACCACTCTTAACGCATGCGAAAACCGCCAACCACCTTCACGCCATAAACCTAAAACCGCCGACCCCCGTTCGAACATGCTGAGGCTCCGAATTCTCTGCGATAAGCCCCGATCCACCATGAAAACCCCTAAAACAATTCAAAAGGCATGTAAGGCCATAAAAAAATGCAGGAAACCTGAAAGCTTCCATTTTACCAGACTCTGTCCACAGCAGAAGTTTTTAAATTAACAAATTCTCTTTAAATTGTGCATGTGACCGATGTAGAAATGCATAATTGCATTCCGAAGTCAGAAAAATGGTTAGACAGGTCCTCTACGGGATGATCCAAAATGATTTGTTTCATCAAAAGGGCCAGGAGTGCAATATTAATCAAAGGCAGCGAGAATTCTTCCGTGGACAAGGTAAGGAAGAAAGGAGAGTTTCACAGTGACTTCGCAGTTAAAGAAAGATCAAAGATGAAGACAAATAAGGGACACAGTTAAATAAACCATGACAGTGAAATTTAAAAGAGATTAAAGGTTTAATAAAAGGTTAAAGGTTAAAAATTGAGTTAAGATAGACGGAAGAAAATCACTGAAAGATCAAATATAGAGTAGTTAAAGGGTGGAGACAAATAAAGAAATGACAAAGGCAGTAAAGGAGAAAAAAATTAGAAGACACAGATGAAGACAGATTTGAGATTTAAGGACAAATCAAATGTTTAAATACTAATCATAGCTTAAAGACAAATCAACAAAGAAAGACAGATCTGAATGATAGAGGCCAAATCAGCCTGTACTTCTTACAAATCACATTTACCACCTACAACCTCTTTTCACTTAAGCAAAAGAAACTACATTTATTAAAGCAGTCAGAGATATTTTTAACAGCTCTACTTTTATTGTAAAAGTTAATGCTAAAGGCATAAAATTAAAAAATATCCTAAAGGTAGCTCAGCAGTTAAGTTAAAAGCTATTGTTACAACAAGTTAGTAAGTGATATTTTGCCTAGGGCCTTGCATTGTCTCAAAGGTAAAGAATACATTTACTCTGTAATAAATATAGCTTGAAACCCTAGAATAGGATCACCTCATCATCTGCAGATAAATATTCCATGTATTGTTCATTATTATGGGTTGTTTGGTTGGTTGGTTGGTTGGTTCTTTTATTAGTTGGTTGAGCTGCTAGGCTAGATTTTGATCAGACTCTGACTTGCAGAGATTGTTGCACTAGAGTACTGTAACTTTTTTGGACATCAATAATACAAGCACGTTCATAGGATTCTTGAGCTATTTTAATGGTGATGTTATCCCTCTTTGTCATTGTTTCTCTTCTTTTTTCCATATTGTACATCAATTTCTCTGATAATAGAACAAACATTTTAGATTGAGATATGTTGTTTTGGCACCTTAACTCTATCTGTTTCTATTGTATTTATGTTTTCTTCTGCAAGGTCTGATTAGAGAATTCAGGGGTGTCCTGCTCTCTAGTTCCACCTAGCTTGTTGTCTTGAGGTCTACTTATTAGAGTCTAGCTAAAGAATTCTAGGTTTACACTGCTCTTTAGTTTTTCTTAAACTATTATCTTAAAGGCCTTCTTTGAAGTTTGATTAAATAATTCAATGGTGTCCTGCTCTTTAATTTCACTGAACTGTTATCTTGAATGTTTTCCTTGTCTGAAAGTAATAGCTAGAGAACTCAGGGTTGTCCTGCTCTCTAGGATTGCTGGATTGTTGTCTTAAAGGTTTTTTTACTATAGTTTTGGCTAAGGAATTCAGGGGTGTCTTGCTTCTTAGTTGCTCTTAAATAGTTATCTTAATGGCTTTTATTGTTGAAGTATAGTTAAAGAATTCTTAATTTCCCTTTACTTTTACTGAATTCACAACTCTTTGTAATTTCATATTCATCTAAACTAAAAAGATCCATTTGATATAGTTAGCTTTCCCTACAAAAACGCTTGTAGAGTTTATGTACAATTAAAGCCTTTTATGACTCCATAGCTAAATGGATTAATTTTTCTCACAATCTATCTATCCAACCAATACAATCACTCAAACAATCAATCAATCAAACGAAACAAAACAATCCTAGAATTTCATCACTAGAAGAAAATCATAAAACATAAGCATAAAGATAAATGATTTTATCATAAACATAAAGAGAGCCCTCTTTGAGCCAAGGAAGGCTAGGTCCTTGGACTCCGAATTAGTTTGATGTGGTTCCCTGTAGATTTTTTTTTCCAATCTTGCAAATCACAGGGCTCCAACAAATTTGATTGAACAACAGTTTTTCAATTTTGATTGAACAACAACTATTCAATGGTTTGAACACTAGAAATAAACATACTAAAAAAGACATACATTCAATTCGATTGAAAAATAGTTGTTCAATTTGATTGAAAAACAACTGTTCAAAGGTTTGAACAACAGAAATAAACACACTAAAAAACACAGATGTTCAACTCGATTGAACAACAGTTGTTCAATTCGATTGAAAAGAAATTGTTCAAAGGTTTGAATAGCAAAAATAAATACACTAAAAAAACAGATCCGTTCAATTCAATTGAACAACAACTGGTCAAAGTTTTAAATAATAGAAATAAACACACTGAAAAAACACAGTTGATCAATTCGATTGAACAACAGCTGTTCAATTTTATTGAACAACAATCGTTTAAAGATTTTAACAGCATAAATAAACACACTAAAAAAACATAGTTGTTCAATTTGATTGAGCAACAATTGTTCAAAGGTTTGAACAAAAGAAATAAACACAATAAAAAAAACATAGCTGTGAACATAAAAATAATGAAAAAGAGATGGAATGTACAACAATGAGACAAACTAAAAATTGCAGGGAACATATATACAATATTTACAAGAAGGCCAACCAATTGAGAAGACAAGAAACATTGATTTAAATCTTTGAAGAAGATGATGATACTTTCAATTAGAGCATTAGTTAATATTCAATTATTATCAGTGTTTAAAATGATAGCAGTAAACAAGAGGAGCAGAAATGCACACAATTTTTAAGTTGGAAACCCACTCTGGGACAAAAACCACCTAATGATTTTCTAATAATTCTTTAACATTCAACTCCAATTGAAAATAAAGCTCCAACTTCCTAGAATATAGAAAATAATTCTTCTCTAGCTCCCACTGGATGGATGCTCCAATGCTTGATATTCTTTAGTAGTCAATTGAACGGATGCCCCAACACCCAATGAGCTACAACTGACCCTAGCACCACCCTAACACCCTGTAGAAGAATAAAAGAAGAATGGACTCCCGTACCAGGGAAAATGGTCCACTTTATAATCATATAGAATGAAGTATAAGAAGAAGATACACTAGACCATAACCCCAACTTTGACACAACCACCTAATGATGATCCTAGACCTCTCGACACTGCCTCTTCAACTCTTGGCAGATAGATACTTGAACAATTTTTACAATAATGTAATTACAATGACTTTAAAATGATACCTTTACAATGACTGTATGCAGTGCTGCCCACTTGAAGACTTCATGTGATGAACTTCTTGCTACTATTTTGCACCTTGGTTGCTACTCTTATCATGCTACCCTCTACTGCACCTTGCTTTTCTTTGCTTCACTAGAAATTTCGGTCCTTTGTAGTCCTTGACAACACATGATCTAGCTTTTTCTTGCCTTCTAGGAGCTCGATATTGAATCTAGTGTGTCTCTGTTATTTCAGATCCCCAATATGTGATTTTTGGTCCTGCAGTATTCCTCTGAGTTTTCTTTCGAATGCCACAGGTCTGACCCAATTTGGATTCTTCAAGTGAGTGTTATGCCCAATCTCTCACAATTCCCTAATTATGGACTATTTTAGTAGAACGAACTTGTACGGCATTCCACGTGTCACTGTTTCTTCATTCGGCTCTAAAATGGATGGAGCACGAACTAAATTCTGTGCACTATCTTCCACTATTTATAGAACTCCAATTTGATACTCAAAGAGAGAGTTATGACGATTTTCCCAAGGTCAATTATTTGAAATGAATTTCAGGAGCCTGCAAAAACACTGACTTCCACAGATCATATATTTGAAAATATTTCGCACCTTCATCTGAAATTTTTACAGAAGCGTCCTCTAGATTTCGGATTTTCCTCATAAAAATTTCAGCTTCTGAACCTTCGTAGAAAAAACTTTAGAGCAAAAATTCCGTGATGACCGGTTTCAGATGGCGAAATCCCTTGCATGAAGAGGATATGAGGATCACAATTTATATAAATGATTAGGTTGAGAGGGGCTTCAACAAGTGAAAATGGGAGGGATTTTAGGAGCTTAAAAAATATTAATTATGACTTTTCAATGACCCATGCCACAACCCCATGGGGTTTTAGCCCACTAACTGGGGGTACAAACTTCAAACATGAATATCTCTCAAATCATGAAGAATTACATGGCATGCCATATATCAACAGAAACATCTCGACAAGTAGAAACCATAAAAATAATTATTGACCCAGAATATATTAATTTGGAAGTTCAAAATTCCCAATCAATATTGGGGTAGCCCCTGGTGCTGCTTGGGTTGACATCAATGACAATCGTTGATCTACAATCCCCCCCTTTGGCATTGATGGCAACACAAGTAATCCCCCTGCGATCATGGAACCTCTTCCTACAACATTCTCTCCCATTTTGACATCAATGGCAAAGGGTAACTCCCCCCTGACACACAACCATATTGCGGACCTGTACACACTTCCACTCCCCCTTTGTATTCTGAATAAGGAAAATCTAATGAGAACTTGGGAGAATCCCAAGCTTCTGGTGAAGGTATTCCAATTCTTCACAAGTACTCTGATGATCATCAACACTTCCTACCCAATCTGCATCTGTAAAGGAATGAATAATGACATTGTTACCCTTGGGATACCACAAGCCATATTTTGTTGTTCCCTTTATATATCGAAGAATTATTTTGATGGAAATAATATGTAATTCTTTTGGTGCTGCTTGGAATATTGCTACTTGTCCAACTGCCAGCATAACATCTGGCCAGGAGATTGTTACATATAGAAGACTACCAATCATAGATCTATACAACCTTTGATCCACATCCTTAGATGAGTTGTCTATGCTCAATTTGTAACCTATTACCATTGGAGTGAGGATGGGTTTGAAATCTTCCATTTTAAATTTCTTACGCATTTCCTTGATGTACTTGGCTTGACATATAAATATTCCTTTCTCTTGCTGAGATATTTGAAGCCCTAAGAAGTATGTCAGCTCACCAAGTAAAGAAATCTCTAAATCACTTTTCATATTTGTAGCAAACTACTTACTTATTCGATCATCATTGCTACCAAATATTATATCATCCTCTTTAGCTATTAGACATGGTTTAGTTGCTTCATCCAGAACATATATGTCATTTGGAGCTCGACTTGATGTAGCCACAATTTCACCATACATACCTTTCCTGATTTCACATTTTGTGGAGTTGAATAGCATTGTGTATCCTTGGTCACACATTTGTCCAACACGGAGCAGATTGTGATTCATGTTTTCAACCAATAGAACATTCTTGGTTATATCATATTTGCGTTCGAGACTGACAGTGCCTGATCCTATAACATTTGAAGATCCATCATTTCCAAAGGACACGGTTCCATCCTTCTTCTCTTTTAGAGATACAAATTTATTTCTATCTCCAATCATATGCATTGAGCAACTGCTATCAACATACCACACATCTTTGTTGTTTTGAACCTTGAGACTCAAGAGCACAATTATCAGTCTTCTTCTTCTTCCATGTTCATTCGTTCTATGGTTTTGAATATTCTTCTAGAGGATTTTCAAGTCTACAGTCTTTGGCTATGTGTCCAAATTTTCGACATTGTTAACATTCAATATTATTTCTTAAATGTTCAAATCTATTGATGTTTCGCTGAGCCCTGGGATGTTCATATTTGACAGATCTCTTGGAATTGTATTCATTCCTATGGTACGTGCGACATTCTATAGCTTTATGACCGAATTTTCCACATGAATAATAGTAGCCATAAAAAATATGTTGGTACCTTGATGGAAATTTTCGTTGAGGAATTGTCTTCCAAGGCTGTTCTTGTGAATCTTTTCCAATCAAGTCTACATGCATGTCATATCTCATAGATTCATTGTATTTTGTTGTAGAAGGTCCTGTTTCTTCTTCGTTGTAACCGACGCCAGTTCTGTCGTTGTAAGATCATTGATTGTTGATGAGTTCTTCCAGTGCCCTTGAGCTGTTGGCATAGCTTTGGATAGTTTTTCCTTTCTTCACTTCCTCACACAGCTAGACTACTTTGGCTTCTAATTCTTCCCTTTCTTGGTTTCTTTCTTCCAACTTCTTTTGAAGTGACTCTTCAATGCATTTGTGTTCTTCAACTTCAATTTTGAGACCTTGAACTTTTTCTTCAAGAGTATTGGAACGGATCTTCTCTACCTTGAGATCTTTTATAAGCTTGATTTCTTCCTTATAAAATTATTCTATGGTCAATCCTTCTTCTTCGTTCTTTGATACCTCTTGTTTATTGTGCTTGGGTTTATTGTGCTTGGCCATACACAATACTCTCTCATTGGCTTGTTCTTTGCTGTCATTGCCTTCTTCGGATGCTGAGCTATCTTCTTTAGAGAGAAATTTCCTTTTGGATCCTTACTTGTTGAATTTCTTAAAGCCTTTCTTTTATTTTGAGTTTCCATCACTTCTGTTTGGACATTTTGCTAGAAAATGCCAAACCTCACTACAGTCGAAACATATCAATGGAAGTTTACCTTTGAATTTTACCTTACCCATTTTTAGTTTTCTTGTAAAGTAAGCATATTCTTCATCTGAAAGACCTTCTTCATCATCTCCCTTTTCTTCACACTTGCAGGTGCATGTATTTTCAATCGAAGGTTGTTTATCCTTATTGGTTTTCTTAAATGCAATGAAGGCAGTTTCTAGATGCGAAGTACCCTCTTCTTCATCAAGTCTCATTTCATATGCTATGAGAGCTCCATGTAATTCCTCTTTGCTGAGTTTGTCCAGATTTTCACTGTATTCTAAGACCGATACCTTTGGGTTGAATATCCCTGGCAACATTCTAATAATCTTCCGTATAATAGTCTCCTCGTCAACTGGCTCTCCCAATCCTTCCAGAGTATTGGTTATTTCATCAATGTATTGTAAGTATTAAGCAATGTTGCAATCTTCTTTCATTCTGAGTTGCTCAAAATTTTCTCTATAGATTTGAAGCTTTTCTTCTTTGACATTTGCGTCACCTGCATATATATTCTCAATCTTGTCCCATACATTTTTGGCGGTTTTACAACCCAACACCTTACGATAAGCAGATTCAATAAGTCCACTGATAATAATATTCTTTGCTTTTGCATCATTTAACAAGTTCTTCTTACCTTGTTCATCTACGGTTGATGTAAATCCATTTTGAACAGTGTCCCATACTTCGCTCAATTCTTCCTTTCCAGAGTGCATAATTATTTTCATTGAACAGAGGTACACCATTCTTGGTATGCTCCATGACCTCCTTCCAACTGTTAAAATACTATTGAAGGAACCAAGTTCTGATACCAATTGTTGGAAATACTGAGAGGGGGGGGGGGCGGGTGAATCAGTATTCCTTTCAATTAAAGCATTAGTTAATATTCAACTATTATCAGTGTTTGTACAATTATATTAGTAAACAAGAGGAACAAAAATGAACACATTTTTTAAGGTGGAAACCCACTCCGAGACAAAAACCACCTAATGCTTTTCTAATAATTCTTTAATATTCAACTGCAATTGAAAATAATGCTCCAACTTCCTAGAATCTAGAAAAGCATTCTTCTCCAGCTCCCACTAGATAGATGCTCCAACACCCGAGATTCTTCAGTATTCAACTAAATGGATGCCCCAACACCCAATGAGTTACAATTCACCCTAGCACCACCCTACCACCCTGTAGAAGAATAAAATAAGAATGGACTCCCGTACCAGGGAAAATGGTCCACTTTACAATGATATAGAATGAAGTAGAAGAAGAAGATACACTAGAACATAACCCCAACTTTGGCACAGCCACCTAATGATGATCCTAGAAATCGTGATACTGCCTCTTCAACTCTTGGTGGATAGATACTTCAACAATTTTTACAATAATGTATTTACAATGATACCTTTACAATGACTGTATGCAGTGCTGCCCACTTGAAGACTTCATGTGATGAACTTATTGCTGCTGTTATGCACCTTGGTTGCTGCTCTTATCATGCTACCCTCTTTTGCACCTTGCTTTGCTTTGCTTCCCTAGAAATTCTGGTCCTTTGTAGCCCTTGACAACACATGATCTAGCTTTTTCTTTCCTTCTAGGAGCTCGATATTGAATCTGGTGCATATTTGTTATTTCAGATCCCCAATATGTGATTTCTGGTCCTGTAGTATTCCTCTGCGTTTTGTTTCCAATGCCACAGGTTTGACCCAATTTGGATTCTTCAAGAGATAGTTATGTCCAATCTCTCACAATGCCATAATTATGGATTGTTTCAGCAAAGTGAATTTGTATGGTGTTCCACATGTCACTCTTTCTTCATTCGGCTCTGAATTTGATAGAGACAAAACTACAGTCTGTTCACTATCTGGCATTTTTTTTGGAATTCCAATCTGATACTCAGAGAGAGATTTATGACAATTTTCCCAAGGTCACTTCTTTGAGATGAATTTCAGGAGCCTGCAAAAACACTGACTTCCACAAATCATATCTCAAAAAATGTTGTGCATATTGATCTGAAATTTTCACAACATCTTCCTCTAGATTTCAGCTTCACCTCATAAAAATTTCAGCTTTTGAAACTTCTTAGAAAAAATTTTAGCGTGAAAATTCCATGATGACCTATTTTAGATGGTGAAATCCCTTGCATGGGGAGGATATGAGGATCACAATTTATTTAAATGCTTAGGTTGAGAGGGGCTTCGAAAAGTGAATGTGGGAGGGATTTTAGGAGCTTAAAAAATATTAATTATGAATTTTAAATGACCCATGCCACAACCCCATGGGTTTTTATCCCATTAACTGGGGGTACAAACTTCAAACATGATTATCTCTCAAACCATGAAGAATTACATGGCGTACCATATATCAACGGAAAAATATCGACAAGTAGAAACCATCAAAAGAATTATTGACCTAGAATATATTAATTTTTTTGGACAAAATTCCCAAGAAATATTGGGGTAGCTACTGGTGCTGCTTGGGTTGACATCAATGACAACCGTTGATCAACAGTTGGGCCATCATCCCCTGCAGATAAAATTTGGATGGTGGGGTCATCATGCACCTACTGGCAGAAAGACTCTTTCGTAAGTGGTTTATGATAGAGGTGCACCCAGTGTCCATTGGCTCGAAAGACAGAGCCAGATCCATCTACGGTGGTCAAGGTAATGGTACCATTCCTTTGTACTTATTTAAATTCGTATGGACCCAGCCACCTTGTTTGTAACTTACCTGGGAAGTATTGGAATCTGGAGTTGTAGAGGAGTGCCCAATCTCCTTTCTATAATGTATTATTTTTTATGAGGTTGTCATGCCACTTAACTCATTTTTGTTGAGTAATTGCAGTTTGTTGTAGAGCAAGTAGCCATACTTCATCTAATTCATTTATTTTCTGGAGTCTTCTAACTTGGGGCTCCGTCAAATCCAGCCCCACTTCATGGGTTTTTCTCAGAGTCTTTATTTCAAATTCGGTAGGAAAAACTGGTTCCCTTCCAAATACTAGATGGTACAGAGAATATATGGTGGTGTTTCACCATGTTGTGCAATAAGCCCACAAGGCCTCTGGTAGTCTAGTAGCCCAATCCTAGCGATGTGTTGAGATTGTTTTAGTGAGAATTTCCTCAAGGAATTTATTAGTGCTTTCGATCTACCCGTTCACTTGTGAATGGTAGGGAGAGGTGACCCTATGGGTGATATGGTGGTTCTTCAGGGTGGTTGTAATTTTATTTCCCACAAAATGTGCCCCTCCATCAGTTATCACTTCCCGAGGTAAGCCATACTGCACAAATAGCTCAAAAATAAAATTGATCATATATTCTTCTGTAGCTCTCCATAAAGCCACTATTTCTACCCACTTTGTCATGTAATCTGTGGCAGCTAGTATGCAGGTCTTCTGATTCAATGGCGGGTTGAATGGTCCTACAAAGTCCAGTGCCCACCATTCGAAAGGTTCCACTGCCAACTGTGGCTATAGTGGCATTTCATCATATTGGCTAGGGCAGCCCATTTTTTGGCAACTATCACAAGCTTGGGCATATTTCTTGGCATATTCAAAAAATTTAAGCCAATAATAGCCCACTTTTAATCCTTTGTGCCCCATCCTACAATCTACAAAATGGCCACCACATGGTTCATCATGAAATTCCCTTAAAATGTTATAAATCTCATCTTCTCCGATGCATCTATGTATATGCATATTAGCTCATGTATGGAAGAGATATCCACCAATACAAGAGAATCTAGCACTACACTGAACAATCAGCTTATGTTCCTTTGATGTCAAGTGTCTTGGAAGCTTTCCTACTGCCAGATAATTCTCTACATATGTGCTCCACGGCGTTTTTATTGTTGCAAAGAAAAAATGCTCATTAGGGAACTGATCATCCACCTCTAGTGGGTCAACTGACTTTGGAACTCTAGATAGGAAATCTGCAACTAAGTTCTCTTTTCTTGGGTAGTCCTTGATAGTTATGTCAAACTCCTGAAAAAGCAACAACCAAAAAGTCACTCTTCCATTTGTAATAGGTTTATTAGCTAAGTATATAATGGCAGACTGATCAATATACATGAATACTTGATAGCCATTTATATAATGTCTAAATTTATTAATTGCATAAATGACAATCAAGAACTCATTTTCAGTCACTGTATAGTTTAATTTGGCAGGAGTGAAATTCATGTCGATATAGTAAATAAATAGGGCTTCTTGTCCTCTTCTTGACTGAGAACTACTCGTACCGCTGTGTCGGATGCATCTGAGGAAATATGAAAAGGTAGCTCCCAATCGGGACCATGTAAGACTGGTGCATTTGAGACAAGTTTCTTCAAATCATAAAAAGCAGTGTCACATTTGTCAAACCAATGGAATTCAACATTTCTAGTTAATGCATAAAAGGGTGCAGAAATTTGTGAGAAACTATTTATAAACCTACGGTAGTACCCTACATATCCAAGGAAAATATGTACCTCTATCTGAGTACAAGGTGTGGCTAATAAAATAACTACCTCTATTTTTTCCGGATCTACCTGTATCCCAGCTGCAAAGATTTAGTGTCCTAGGATTACTCCTTTGGTCATCATCATGTGACATTTTTCGTTGATCAAACAAAATCTACTAGAAATACATCATTCCACTACTTTTTCTAATGTTTGTAGTGCCTGATCAAAGTCATCTCCATATGTAATAAAGTTGTCCATGTAAACCTCGAGCCTTTCATTTATTCAATCAGAAGAAAAAAATTTGATTATTACCCTTTGAAATGTTGTTGGGGCATTACATAATCCAAATGGAAATACACTATCCGTGAGTGTACCTCGGGGGCAGGTAAAGGATGGTTTATCTTAGTCTTTAGGGGCTATCTAGATTTTATTGTAAACATTGAAACCCTTAAGAAAAGAGAAGAACTGCTTTCCTTCGAATGTATCAAGGACCTGATAAATAAAAGGGAAGGGGAAGTGGTCTTTCTTTGTTTATTTATTCGGTTCTCTATAATCCACACAGATTCGCCACTTGCCATTCTTCTTAATCACGACTACTAGAGGAGAGATGTAATATTCCCAAAATGGGGATGCAACAATACATGAACATAAAACTGGAAGTAGCAGTGTAAATCAACTCATCAACATTGGAGACCAATATGGAGATATATCATCATGTATTATATCAAAAAATCAATACAAAATAGTGAGGCATGAATCATATACAGTGAGGGAACAAGCCTCCCATAAGCAATCACTCCTAAAATTGAATTTTTGCTACAATACAAAATGTTGGAAGACTGCTACAGTGCAGTTGAAAACACACTGCTACAGCATAGAATCTAAAAAATATGTAGGGTTGTTATATGCCTCAAAATATATGCCCAATATATATCTAGGCTTAATACAAACTCCTACAAAGAACCCGAAAAGGTTTTTCAGAAATACACCCTATACAAGATGGGATCTAAAGCATTATGGCTGAAGATTCACTGTAAAATAAAGTACAAGAGTATAGAAGGCTGAAATATAATAGATCTGATGTAGATCCCCTCCAAGGTCTCCTCCCCTGAAAGGCTGAACCCTTCAATCACAAGAAAACACTCCAAAGGAGCCACAAGATCCCTCACTGAAGCTGCCCTCCAAAATAACGCAATTCCTAACTAGAACAATGTTGTAAATGATGGGAAATAGATGGCATGATGCCAAAGATCTAAAATATTCCCAAGAGCTCTCAAAACTGATCTCCCAAGATAAGGAAACCTTCCTCCTATAAGAAAATAGCTCAGAAAGTGGGTTTCTAACCCCTCCACTGCTGCACCCTGCCACACAACGTAATAACCTGCAGAAACTGCGCTGATGAAGAAATATGTAGCTTGGACTAAAAAATTGAATGTGGAAATGAATACAATACTCTTCCAAGAGGCCTCTCAAGGAAAATGTGGGATTCCTACTTGGGAACACCTGGTGCTAAACAACACAGAAACCCTACTAAATAGCAAGAGGAAGAAAAACTCTAAGCAGACCAATATCAAAATAATAATAAAAAACATGAGCATATATGGCTTCCATCCTCTTCTTTAAATAGAATATGATCTCTCTTTCCCTTGGCCCCACTCAATTAGTTCATTTCCTTCATGAGATCCATCTGCCTCCAAAATTGCGTTATTCCTCAATTAATCTCCACTCCTACATGACAACGTTGTTGACTTAGTCAAAGTTGACTCGATCAACATGGTCCAACCCCTGTTCACACTTGGACGTGCTTTAATTAGTTGCTAAAAAGGTCTCCTTTCACACTTGAAGTGTTTTTATTGTTTCTTAGGAGACTTATGGGCCTTCCTACACATTTATTCACCTACCTAGTGATAAAACAAACTATAATATTCCATTTAGCTTAACGCTAAATTTTTGGAATATTATAGTCCTCCCCTCCAAAATTTTGCTTGTCCTCAAGCAACTGTAAAGGTGGAGAAAAATTCCTCCCTTCCTCTTCTTGTGGTCTCCTCATCAATAGTTCCCACCAAAACTCAACATAATCTACAATAAATCTGCCCTCCAATAGTTCCTCCCAAGTATGCAAAACCAAATGGTGTACATCATGAGAAAGTGGAAGGTGTAAGTGGAAACATTATTGTTTTAAAATGGCCTCCTCAAGGTAGGAGTGATGATAAAAATATGGAATTTCATCCCCATTGAGAGTCTCCCATACCCATGCTATCATCCAAATGAAATGAGCCATCCTAGGTAGCTCATCAAAGAGATCCCTAACCCTTGGTTTATGCAATGTGTTGGGGCTGCATGGAGAGATTAGATTTTTCGCTTCAAGTTGTTTCTCTCTCCATTTATGGTAAGTATGGGGTTTTTTTTTACCTTGGGATAAAATTTCATGGCCTCCAATAATGACCCAAGTTACCCCACCAAACAAATCAGCCATGAAGTCCCTCCTCCAAGAACTCAAGTTCTTCAAATGGCTCTACCCACATGAAGAAAATAGATGTAGTATGGAAATCATGGTTTGCCCATTGTTTCTCCTAAAACATACAACATGTAAAGTAGGGAGAATCATACTCCCAATGGGAACCTCCAACTCTTGTGCCACTCTCCAAACAAAACTTCCCATAAACATAATAACATCATCAATATGTGGGAGAAAAAACCAATGAAAAAAAGTTGCCATATGACAACCAGAAAGTGTATCATAGTTCCACACATGGAACCAACGCAATGCATCCCTTTCCCACCTCAAAAAAAGAATAAAAAGTGTCTTTCCATCCACTTTTCTTCTACCATAATCATCCTACAAGATAGGATCATGAAAGTAAAATGTGGTGCCAATGGTGCACACCAAGAATCATGTGGCTTCCCCCACAAACCACCAATAGCATGGCCAATAAAATGCTACAAATGGCCTCAGGTACATCAAAAAATAATAGGAAAGAAGGGATAATCCTCCTTGGTACAACATGTTTCTCATATAAAGTAAAGGAGTACAAATCATAATGCAAAATTGTACCTTATCTACCATGTACTTTGGTTATTAAGCTAAAATGAATCAACTGAAAGCTCTCCCTCACCCCTAATGAGTAGGGAAGTGGCTGTGACATCCTCTCCATCACCATCTGGGCTATGCATCTCTCCATATGCCAATATATATTCTGTTGGATTCCCTCCCAAGTGAACTCCTCCATCAAAGAATGAAATGCATCAAAGTGCATGGAAAGAATGTCCACATGTGCTGCATGTAGTAGCTTCCTCTTGAGCTTAGAAACTCTAGTCAAAAAGACTCTGCCATAAGAATAGATGACCTCTCCAACCACCATGTATCTATCATCTCCCTCCGGGTCATCAAGAATCATGCAAGCATCAAGATCCTTGGAGTACTCTACCAAGAGTTGAGATCTCCAATATGGATCAATCCTCCTAAGAGACAACGCTGAAGATTTGAAATGTAAAGCTCCCCACATGCTGTTGTCTCTCCCTTTGACATGCCTCATGCCAAAGTCATCCTCCAAAGTGTTTCCATGTATAACATGTATCTTCTCATGCTCAAATAGAAGTGGTGACCTTTGGAAGTTTGCCTCCAATTAGAAGCTACTATCCAAAAATAATCTACTGATCCTGGCCAATGTAAGCATGAGTGGCCTCCATTTACTCCAACGTATGGAGGATTCCTTTCTCAAAGGAAGTACCCTCTGTTTCTCCAAATCCATGGAGCAGCTCTCTTGCACCATGAAGGTGCCATCCTCCATCATTGCATCAACTTCTGTCAGCGCAGTATGTGTAGTGAGAGTGGGTAATGCTGAAAATGGGAGAATTTTTCCCTCCTCCTTCATTCTACGCAAAAATTTTTGCATTTTAATAAACCCCTCCAGATTATCCACCCCTCCAAGATCTAAGAGTGATGTTATCCAATGTGAAGCATTCCTCATCATCTCCTGATCTGGTGGTCTCCGTGGTGGAATGATTCCATGTAATGAGACTTCAATGTCAAGAGTAGACTGCAGATACGGATGGATAAATTTGTCCCTGCCCTCAGAGCACAAATCATTCTGCCTCTTCTTTGCATTAAATATATGAAATATATAGGGTTGTGTGCTCCTCATCATGTGATGTTGACCTTCCTCCTTACCTTCTCCTTCCATATGCTGTGTTTCACAATCATGTTGTTCATTGATTATGCCTTGATCTCCACATATGAGATCCTGGGGAATTCCTGGCAATGATACAAGAATCCCTTTTGTTGGAGAAAGAGCTCCATCTGCCTCTACATGAGGTGCTAGATATGCTCTAGATGTGACAATTCTCTTGTCCCCATCCTTCTCTTCCTCTTCGCAATGGGAGTCACCTCCTCAATAAGAGGATCCTCTTTTGGAAAAGGGATCTTCATGCCCCCTTGTTCAAGAATATAAGATAGAGGTCTTGCCTCTTCAACAGTTTTCTGAAGTGGAGTTGGGTGCATTTATTTCTCCAACATATGCAAAGGTTTTGTTTGTTTTGGTTTGTCTAAATCCACTAATGATGTTTCAGAAGGTTTTCCATCAAACCTTTCCACTAATCTCTTAGTGAACTTTGTATAAGAAGAAGTATTTGAATTTTTTAATGAAAATGACTCAAATATCCACCAAGCATAGGCCTTACCTTCAAAATGAAGCGCTGCAAATTTTATGGCTTCATCTTTACAAACTTGGTGTTGCTGCAAATAGATGTGTAGCTCTTCCACCCAAGCTCTAGCTGACCATGTAGGTGAACCATCAAAAGTAGATAGGAAAAATATACTCATATTATTCTGCTAGCTTATCTCCACCTTGATCTTGCAGAACTATGGAAAAGTGATATGATCTCTGGACTTATTAGTTTGAGATTCATATTCTTGCAGAAAATCACTAAGAATTTCCCTCCTAGGCATTTCTTCTTCTTCTATCTCTCTCATAGGAAATCTAGGCATATTACTGCGTTGTGCATCATAGTGTGTCGCTGAATTCTCACACTCATCATATGAAAATCTATAGTTTGCTTCAGATTCAAACTCTCTTGGAGATTCTCTACACATCTCCTTCCTCATATTCTTAAGATCTCGATGAATGCATTGCAAAGTTTGAGAAAGAAACTTTGAAAGTCTCTCCCCATTTCTTCCTCCAAATAATGGAGTCTTCTTTTTGTCTTTTCTGTTCATATTTTCTTCTTCTTGTCTTGTTGATAGCATATTGGCTGAGATTCCACAGGCTGAGCCAATATTATGCTCTAATACCACTGTAATATTCCCAAAATGGGGATGCAACAATACATGAACATAAAATTAGAAGTAGAAGTTTAAATCAACTCATTAAAATTGGAGAGAAATATGGATACACATGAGAAAATCAATACAAAATAGTGAGGCATGACTCATATATAGTGAGGGAACAAGCCTCCCATAAGCAATCACTCCTAAAATTGAACGTCTGCTATAATACAAAATGCCAGAAGACTACTTCAACGCAGTTATAAAAACACTACTACAACAATGGAATGTACGAAATATGTAGGGCTGTTATATTCCTCAAAATATATGCCCAATACAGATATAGGCTTAATATAAACTCCTACAAAGAACCTGGAAAGGGTTTTCAGAAATACACCCTATACAAGATGGGATCTAAAGCCCTATGGCTGAATATTCACTGCAAACTGAAGTACAAGAGTGTAGAAGGCTGAAATATAATATATTTTATGTAGATACCCACCAAGGTCTCCTCCCATGAAAGGCTAAACCCTTCAATCACAAGAAAACACTCCAAAGGAGCCACAAGATCCCTCACTGAAGCTGCCCTCCAAAATAACATAATCCCTAGCTAGAACAGTGTTGTAAATGATGGTAAATAGATGGTCTGATGAAAAAGACATGAAATATGCCAAATATCTCTCCAAAAGGATCTCCCAAGAGAAGGAAAACTTCCTCCTATGAGAAAATAGCTTAGAAAGTGGGTTTCTAACCCCTCCACTGCTGCACCCTGCAACACAACAAAATATCCTGCAGAAACTATGCTGATGAAGAAAGTTGTAGCTTGGCCTAAAAACATAAATGTGAAAATTAATACAATACTCTTCCAAGAGGACTCTCAAGGAAAGAGGCGGGATTCCTGCTCTGGAACACCCGATGCTAAACAACAAAGTAACCCTGCTAAACAGCAAGAGGAAGAAAAAGTATAAGCAGACCAATATCAAAATAATAATAAAAAACATGAGCTCATATGGCTGCCATCCTATTCCTTAAATAGAATATGAGCTTGCTTGCCCTTTGCCCCACTCAATTAGGTCATTTCCTTCATGAGATCCATCTCCCTCAAAAACTGCGTTATTCCTCAATTAATCTCCACTCATCCATGACAATGTTGTTGACTTAGTCAAAGTTGACTAGATCAACATGGTCCAACCCCTGTTCACACTTGGAGGTGCTTTATTTAGCTGCTAAAAATGTCTCCTTTCACACTTGAAGTGTTTTTATTGCTACTTAGGAGACTTATGGGCCTTCTTACCCATTTATTCACCTACCTAGTGATAAAAAAAACTATGATATTCCATTTAGCTTAAGGCTAATTTTTTCAAATATTACAAGAGACCCATTTTTTGTGTGAAATAAGATAAATGACGTTTACATCTAGCAACTTTTCTAATTCATCTTTTACAATGTCTTTTAGATGCAGGTTTAAGCTTCGCTAAGGCTGCCAAATAGGTTGAGCATCCTTTTTAGTATAAATGTGATGTGTGCATAGTTGAGGATCTATACCCTTCATGTCTATGTAGTCCCAAGAAAATTCTCCCTTATATTTTTGTAAAATTTTAATGAGCTTTTGTTGTTGGTTACTATCGAGACTGCCATTGATATTTAAAACTTTTCCTGGGTCAATTTCAACTGAAATGTTGTTGCAAGCAACAGTTGTGGGTATGTGCTAGTCATCAATGCCTGCTAAGGGGTCCTCCTGTGCTTCATTTTAAAGAACTTCTTTCAACATTTGGCACTTTAAATTTTTTGAAGTAGATGGCTATTCATGAAGTTATTGATTACATTGTCTTCAGTTTTATATTCGAATTCGAGGGCTTCAACTATTGTTTGTACTGAACAAATGTTTTGTTCCCAGTATGTATGTGGTTGTTTGTGAATATTTACCATGGGAAGACTTGGTTTGGCAGGGGGTATATGAAAATATTATTTATGGAATCTCCTTTATCAATGGTCATGATGCCTGTTCAACATCCTTTGTAAGCATCATCCGTTGCTAACCAAGGTCATCCAGGGGATGTCCATCTAACCTACTTTTTTGGTTGATAACTAAATTTTTTGTCATTTATTCGCTTGAGTCCACAGAAACTAGGATGGTCTATAATATACCTTATGGTTTGATAATAGATCTGTCAGCAAGTTCCAACAAGGTAGATGTGGGTTTCAAAGTTGTTATACCTAACTTCTCGCAGGTTTCTGTAGTTAAGATGTTGATGGTTGCCCCCAAATTAACTAACGTGTTTGAAAAGGAGTGGCCAGAGATCTATACTATGACTATGGGGTTTCCTATTCCTCTTATTTTACTGATGTTTCTCTACCCAAGAGTAAGTCTAACAATGCTCACACTAAATGAACAGTTGGCACAATCTTTGCTTTCCTCACCTGTTTCTTTCCACACAGTTATTTAATTATTTTGGCATGGATAGGAATGTCTTGTATAGACTGTAGGAGATTATTTTTAATGCAAACAATTTTTAATTCCCTTAGGAGATAAAAATCCAAAGATATTATTTTTCTAGGTAATGTTAATATCTCAGGGAAAGGATGGGGGGAAATAATAAGGTTTTTAGGATCTTTTTGTTCAATTGTATCCCTCCCCTTCTCTCTCTCTATTTCAGTCACAGTTGATTGTTTAGGTACTGTTGGAATTTCAGACTCAAGTTGTGGTAGGGCCGTATCTCTTTCAGGTGAAATAACACGCCCTAATCTCACCCTATGTTCATTTCATTGATCTGTTCAATTTTATGGTTTGAGTTTTCGACAATATCAATTAGTTGAATCGGTCTGTTAGTGGGATTAGGATCAGGTTGGGTTGGTAGTTGAGGATGCATAATAGGCTGCAGATTGTGTTGGACTGGGTATGGGGCTGGTAATGTGGGTTGATTATGAGCCCCTGTTCCCATAGGTAAATTGGTCATTCCCAGGAGTCGCTGCAATTTTTTAGACCAATTTGTATTCTATGAACTGGAGGCAGGCCATTGGGGCTGATATGGATTGTTTTTCCAATAAAGGGGGGGGGGTGGGGGGGAGAAAAACTTGACCAACTATTACCTGAATGGGATTACGTTGGCCGAGGAGGCATGGAAAATTATTCCAATAGCTAGACAGAAAAAGTTGATTGGCCCTGCCATGCTGTTCCAGGGTTCTATTGATTAAATTGTGGAGGAGAAAATAACTAAGATGGGTCTTGTGGCATACCTGGTCATGCTATCCACTGCCGACGTTGATTCATTAGAAACATTGGTTCTATTTCTTCTTATTCCTCTATAAAACCGCTTTCAACCCTGGAAGTGAAGGGAAATGGTTAGTGGCATGGTCTTTGGTAGAAATAGCACACGTCTGGACCACGTCTAATGGACATTCCCACTGGTTGTGCTTCTTCCGATGGCGTGGGGAAAATAAAACCAAGTTTTTTTCTACTAAAGCCTGCTTCTACTTGGCTTGTAGGACATCTAGTTGCGTTGTGAGGGTGCCTAAGATATTTGTTTTAAAATTTTCTAAAATATTACTGAAATATTCTCTAGTCACGTTGCTACCGGACTGTTTATAATTCCTTGTAGCTGAATCTCGTTCGGTTGGCCTACTTTGCGTACTACCCCGAGAACACCTAATGAACAATGCAATAATTTCATCATATTCTTCTTGATATATGTCTGCTCTTCCAATTATATTGTTTGTTTTGACCCCTTCCTCTTTCATTCCTTTAACCATTGTTCCTTTTAAAATATCTTTAGAAAGTGTAGTATATGGACATCTTTGGAAATTGTATTGAAATATTTCAACGTATTCTTCTAATGTCTCATTTTCTTTTACAGACATATTGAATATTTCATCTTTTAGTTCTAGAGTTTGGTAGTAGTCTTGATATTTGTTAAGAAAAAGAGTTTTGCATCTGATCCCAACTATTAATGGTTCCTCCACCGAGCCCCATAAACCAATGTAATGTTGTCCCTTTCAAAGTAGAGGGAAATAGTTTCAGTTTCTCAGGGTCAGTGGTGTAGTCATATCCCCTATATAGGACATCAAACTCAAATAAAAATGCATCTGAATCTTCTGATGTCAGTGCATGGAAGGTGGGGATTTTTTGTAACAGAATATATTTCATAGGGGCATTTGCAGTTAGATCAGCAATGGGATACTCCAATGTTGATGTTTGTCTATGGTTTTCATTGTTTTCCATATGATCAAATATGTGCCAATAATCTTAAGGTACTTCTTGATCTGGGGGAACAATTTGAGTGGAACTAGGGACTAGATTTGAACGATGTCTTATAGCACTTCCATGATCTAGAACACTGGGTGTCTCTATCTCAACCACTCTCTCAGGGGATCCAGGCTCTGGATTTTTTACCTGTACTACACTGTTGTTTTCTCCCTCTCCTTCTTGAAAATTGCAAGAATTTCCCTCTCTCGAAGGGTCAGGACTTAAGTGCTCAACAGTCTGAAGAGTTTGTTCAGACACTTCTGTTTCACTGTGAATCTCGGTGTGGGCTGCACATGGTGAGGCGTCTACGTGAGAGACTATAGTAGGACTCTGTGTAGGAATGGTTCTAGGTTCTATGGATGCCTGGGATTCAACCTTCTTAATAATTTCGTCTATATATGTTGTACTTCGAAGGACCACTGATCCTTTGCATTTTTTGGATTTAAGTGGGGGATTTTGATCTAATTCTATATTTTTCTTCCTAGTCATAAGAAACAAGAACAAATATCCTATTAAACTCTGCAAAATTGCTGAGAAGCGGTTTGGAGAGAAAGAATTTTTCTTGCTAGTATGGAGGTTCTTACCTCTTGTTTTCAATACCCAGTTCTTTCACAGCAAAAGGAAAAAGAAGTAAAAGACATCACTCTTAAACACTCTCCTCGACAACAGCGCCAAAATGTTGGGTCATAAAGGTGACTGTTTTAAAGGTAACCTTAATGCTTTACATTAACTATCAACCCAGGGAAATTATTTCTATTTCAAGAGTGTAAGAAAAATTTATGAAAGTGACATCATAGGTTACCTATTCTAGATCGTTGTAAGAAATATTGTCTAATTCTCGAAGTTTAATCAAACAAAATTGAAAGTGAACTATGAAATAATTCAGACCAATCAAGGGAGAAGATTATGTTCTAGGATTATGCAGAAATAACCACACAAGACTGAAAATAATAGATTGCAATTGAACATGCTTTGATGAATTGAACAACTACCTTAATGAATGGAACAACAATCCTAACAAATTGAACAACAATCAATTATTATAAAATTTGCAATGGAATTCTCTTTTAATGATCTAAAAGCATCATTCGAAATTATATATCAACCAAACATTCAAAATTATGATGAAAATATTCGAACATTAACTATACGCAAAATTGAACAACAACCAGGTTGAAACTAGTCTAATGAATGTAAAAGCATCAACTCCTGATAAGAGAACATCAATGATAAATCTAATCTAGAGAAAAGGAAGTTATAACATCTCACGCTTGTGATTAACCAACTAAATGATAATGTTATGAAACGCAAAGGATAAAAGGAAATGCAAGTTCTATAAATAAATGTATAGCATAGAAATAACAGGAGAATCCCCAGGGCTATGCCCGAAGCCTCTAGAAGCCTTCTACTAAGGAATAATCAAAATCTATTTATAATAAAAACTCCAATTTCTTCATTAATCAGTAGAGAAATACATTAGAATGAACTTGAAAATTATGTATGAATATGTTTAGTACAGGAAAATTACAATGCATGAATTGACTCTCATCTTGTTCACCTTCAGCCTTTTATAGCTTAAAGGCGAATTCAAACAGAGTAACAGATCCTTCTCATTATGAGATCTTGCCACTTCATGGCTATTGACTGAACACTCCAAGGGTAGGCATGCCTCTACATCTTTCGCTCATTCATAAGAGCTGATATGATTTCGTTCGTCTTCCTTGTCTGCTGTCATTTGGTCATCCTCGTCAGCAGTTTTGTTGTTTTGCTTCCCTATCAATAAGGACAACGACAAATCATTTTTTATTTTATTAAACACACATTTTATTAACAAGTGATTCTACCTTATTTTTTCATTATTTTCCTTTACTTTATTGCTAGGATAAGGGGAAAATATATAAAAGTAAATGAAAAATAGTGGTAAAGATAGGGGTAAAATGTACCTTCTCCTTGGCCCAACAATGGGTGTTTCAAATGGTACGTTAAAAAATATGCGATGTGATATCTCACATCAGTGATCGTAGGTTTTAACATTTAGCAGAATGCATTGAATTGTAATTTTGCGAAATGCGATGGATAGTGGGGGAAGCTTTACGTGTTGGGGAGAATGGTCCCACTTTAATCGCAATCATGGAATGGGGAAAAGTGGAGATGAAAAAATGATATAGCGGTGAAAAAGGAAAAGTATAAAGATAAAGCATAACGACAAAGAAAGGTAAAGTTTACGGTGTAAACAATATTTTACATGAGGTTTTGATAATGCGATAAGGTATGGTGGGTTCTGCTTTATCGCATCAGTGTAGAAACAAAGTTTGGCGTAAGTCTTAAGAGGTAAGGTTAAAAACCTGTGGGCTGCAAAGTGCGGGAAATAGTTAAGGCTTATATGCGCACCACAGGTGAACGAGTCCCACATCATCGCAAATCACATTTCATTCATTTTAAAATTTACCCTTGTTCCCATCCTGAAAAATTTGCGATCTGCGATTGTGATTTGAATCTCTTTCGTTGAGCGTTTCTTAGACTCAACAATCCTCACTGCTCCCTTACTATAGTTTTCCAACCTTTTCTCTTTGGTTTCACCCAGTCATTTATTATTTTTTTGTGGAATACTTTCCGCATGTTCATGACTTTACCTGCCTTAGTGTTAACGACTCGGCCTAAACATGTGCACGAACTGACTTGATCTTGTTCAGGACTTTGCCCTTGTTGTTTTTGGTAATGGTCTAATGCTTCTCCCTTTTTTTGGTTTACTACCAACATTTTCACCTTCAACTAAACTAAAAGGCATAATAGATTCTTTTGAAGCCTTGACAGTCAGGATTTCCCCTTTTCCTGAAAAAAATTATGGCCATGGAATATTATTTCCAGTATGGAAATCTAATCAATAATCAGTCACCTGGTGATCCTGTGGAATACAGGAGTCTAACACAATTGACAACCCACTAATAAATATCTGAATCTTCGCCTTCTACTCCTTGAGGTAAGGCACATATCCTAGTAAGTCCAAGAAACTACTAGTGTACTCCTCATCTGTCATGGAACCCATGGTTAGATCATAAAACTAATTTTCCTTATCATCATAGTATCTTTAAGATAGATACTTCTTCTAGAATAGCCTTTCAGACTCACTCCAAGTCAAATCCTCCTCTGAAATATCACTGACGTTCTTCACATCTTCCCTCCAAATGTCTTCTTGAACTCTAAGCCTGAATGTAGCTATTCTAGCTTTCAGATGTTCCGAGTAATCATGAAATCTGAAAAATTTCTTCATGCCAAGTAACCATACCTCCACATCATGTGGTTTATTTATCTCTCCATCAAATGCAGGTTGTTTTTCCTAATCAATATCTTCTATAAAATAGCCCTTGTCATGCCTCCAGTAAGGATGATACCAATGAATATCATGATACCTATCTGAACCAGAACTAGGATGATACCTGTGTTTTTCACCTCTCCTATCCGGAGGGTATAATATGTTAGATTCGATCTGGTTATACCTCCATCAGAGATCAAAAACTCTTTTGTTGCATTTCATTTTAAGTGTCTCGTTCATCCAATCAGTGGCATTCCATTAGAAGCATAGATTGTCTGACGGAAGGGTCTTGTCTCTCATTTTCCCTCATTTCATGTATCTGATGGCTTGTGTTTGATCATTAAAGTTCATCAAAATTCATCAAGGTCAATTTTATAGTCATTCATAGTCATGGATGGTCTTTTGGACAACAAAGAGTCTTTTTAGGGTTTTTCAGTCATTAGGTCTAGGGTTTCATCTTCAAAGTGTTCCATAATGCCAGCAGGCCAGAAGAAGCTTCAAAATCAGTCTTTGTTTCAAATATTTCATTGTCATATTACTTGATCGTGACTTTTCTTCAAAACTCTGTTTTGAAGAAAATCGTCATTTTGTGCTTTGCAGTAAATTGCCATGGATATTTTCCAATTTTTTCAGTTGTCAAAGTCTTCAGGCGCAGCCTTGGTCCCCTTTTCCGAAACATGCCATCATTTTAGCCAAAAGTCGAAATGGAAACAAAAAATAGAGTTATGAGCAAAGTGCCAAAGTCTTCAAAACTAGAAAGAAAGTTTTGCAAATAAAAAATCGAAGTCCATGCCATGAAAGATATTTTCAGTGTTTCACAATTCATGGGCATAGCAAAATTCAGTTAGAAACCAAAAAGTCATGGACAAACATGGAGGAGAAAATTCAGCATATGAAGGCCGAGCTGTTGGTGAAATTGTAGGTGCGGCACATAGGATGACTGGCGCGGCGCACTCGAGATGCGCGGCACATTGGGCGCCTCTGCACAGTGTAAATTTACTGCAGCGTGGCGCACACAGCCTGCGTGGCGCATTGAGCTTGGTGCGCAACGCATTGGGCCAAAACACAAGATTTTTGCCAATCCTCTCCAACATCAAATTTTCTTGGTTTCTCCAGGTTTGAGTAAGTCAAAGCCACTCCTCTATTGCTCATAACTCGTGCTTGGTGTTGATTATGGGTTTGATTATGAAGATTTGAGTGCAAAGCTAAACCCTACTATCCTGTTGAGAAGTGCCTCCTTAGAGTTTTGAAACTTGTTTTGGTGTCAATCATCCCACCTTCCCACCTTGTTTTTTCCATCTCCCATCACTGTTATCTCATCACTACACCATGCCATCTATCCCTGCATAAAATAGACAAGTTTTGTCATTCAGCTCCAAAATCACAAGGAATCAAGTGGAATCAAAATAGAGTTCATTGGAGAAGTGCCAAAGTGTTCAAACATCACAAAAGGAGTTATTTGAAATTAAAAATCAAGTCATTGGGCATATAAGATATTCGTGGTGTTTGAACAATCCATTGGTATGCCAAAAACATCAGTGAAAGCCAAGAAAAGTTGTGGAAGAGTGAAATAGTATGTGAGAAGCCAAATTGTGCTAAAGGCAGACTGAGCGGTGCACTTGGCAATTGGCGCGGTGCATTGGGTCGTTTTGCACAGTGTAAATTTTCACATGCGTGACGCATACAGCCTGCGCGGCGCATTGGGCTGGCTGCGTGGCACATAGGGCCGGAACACTAATTTTTGTCATTTCTCCGCAAAAAATCAAATTAACTTATCCTCCTATGCACCATGTAAGTAGCTTCGACTTTGTAATTTCTCATGGCTGGTGTTTGGTGTGGTTCCAAATATTGGTTGGATAATTTTTAACATCAAAATTTAAACCCTAGTCTCTTGTTAGAAATGGCTCTTGTAGGGTTTGAAAGTTGAGTTTTAAAGTTTGATCTTGGTGCCAATCCCCCACATTTTTCATTCCTTTCCATCACCGTCATACCATCATTATATCCCCCCTCCTATTCCCCTATATCCGACATCATATCCCATCATCTTTTCCTTCCCATTTCATTAGTGAAATGTCCCAAAGCCACTCTTATCACTTACTCCCATTTATCCCTATCCCATAAGTCTATCATTCCCTATCACTTTACCTCTCCCATATTATTTGAATAGTTCCTAAATCCCCAAACCCCACATTCCTAAATACATCCAAGTGACTGTTAGCACACCTTAATCTCACTTGACAGTCCACTTTTCCCATTGTCCCATATTCCTCACAGTCCCTCATTTCCCTTTGGCACACATTTGGCACTTGGAGACAAAGACACCAAGTCATAATTGCTCATTTTTTACAAACCAAACATACACTTGTCATACACATTGCAACAACATGACAGACACTGACACATCCTATGAACAAGATAGTGATTATGTCACTGAACTGCATGCACCAAGGGGGCACTGAAACGTTGAAAAAGGGAGGATAGACTCTGAATCTTGGCCAGAGCTTCTTTGTCTGAGCATGATACTTGATGGGGGACCTTCACTCCAAATTTCAGCAAGTTTGGGGAAAATTTTGTAATTTTTGAAATTTTGGTCGCAAAACAGAATTTTCTGCCTGACGCGTCGCGCCACTTGTCGCGCGCTTACGTTTGAAAGATATTATGGAGGAAAAATTGATATTTTTGGGTTTTTTATGATAAATTATGCATGCTTAGGAATGGCCGAGAGATTTCATCAAGTTCTGGATGGCCTAAGGGGTCAAAAACACCTTGAAAATGGCCTTTCTGCCACCTTTTGCACACACAAGAACCAGTTTTGGGAGATTACCGTTTTGGAGGGGAAAATGACATCCAAATCTAGAAATTGCACTTGGGTTGGATAGTATACAGATAGGGCTTTCCAATGAGCTATTATGAGCTCAATGTGGACTTCGGGAAGTGCCTCAAAATCACCTCCAAATTGGTGTGACACATTGAGTTTTCTGGCCCGGTGCATAGAGAAATTTAGCCCCATTTTCACTCTTCAGCTTAGAAATTCGCCCAGTTTAGACTAGTTTCACTTTTTCATGTAATTATTGATCTATCTTGATGTAATTTGGTGACTATGATGTAATTTTGGCTCATATTTACTTGTTCTAGAGGATTCATTCACTAAAAAGTGAAAATTAAATGAATGAATCAGTTTTCTTCCATATAGAGGCAAGTTGTTTGATTGCCTAGATTTTAGTTCCTTGTTTAGAATTGGTTGAAACAGCTCCTAGAAGGATGAGCTCGATCCCTAGAGGCATGGGAAGGGGTTAGAATTGTCTATATATTGTATTTTCTGAGACATCTTTAGGGTTGGACTCTTGGGAATAGTTTGGCACCTCATTCTATATTCATTTCAGTATTTTTGGCAAAGGAAATACCAAGGTTTTGCATCACTTGTTGGGATCTTTGTGGCTCTAAGTTTTGATGATGTTTTTCACCATGTATCTGTAAGTTTCATTAATGTATATGTATTCCATTTCCCTTCTTTTTGCTTCTGAAATTAAACGAATGAGTAACTAAGGTAGAATTCATTAGTTTGTTGGTGCCCTGCCTTAAAATTTTGTTTAGTTTTATATGTTTTCGTCAGTTTGAAGAGGATCCTTGCATCTTCCTGCCCTCTTTAGCTCCTCAACAGTATTTTCTATCCATTCATTAAATCTAATACATCAAATCCATTGCCTTCGCTGCCCCGACTTGAACTATGCAAGAATTTGGCCTCATCCCCAAGCCCAAAATTGCCTTTCCCTTTTTTCCAACAAAAACCCTTAAAAATCATTTCAAACTCCTTGATTAATATACCTAGCCTAAAATTAGCAGTCATTTCAGTCATCTCAAGGCCTATTGATACATTTTTCCTGAGATTGACCCGGAGAGAGCCCTCTCCTACTCTGGTAGGGATAGCTACCAGACTGAGCGTGGTTTGGTGTTACCCTGAATCCTGCCTTCTTTCAACATGAGGTGGATTTGTGCAATAACATAGTGGCGACCATACTGGGAAAGAAAATGGCTTTCTTTTTGGTGTTATTTGTTTCATATGTTACAGATGGAGCCTGAAGTTATGCCAGGTAGCCTTCGAAATGCTTTTGCTTTGCATTAGTGGAAGTAGATAAATGCTGCTTCAGTCAATCTCCGATCTAGCTTGTAAACGTAATATCTAGCTTGTAAATTTCCCCAGTACATGTATCAAGTTCAGATCTGATGGTTGATGGTGGACAACGATCAGACATAAGAAGGCTGAAATCATTCACCTGGTGACTCCAACTTAATGTAGAGACTCCACTGGAGGACTGAATCTTTCTCTGAGAAAATGGAAGGATCTTACACAAAGTTCAGGTATCCAAAGTGGAATGGTATTCAGGATCTAGTCTTCTTTCTTGTAAATTACTTCTTTGTTGTTCTTGAAGCTATCCTGAAATTTTTTCGGAATTTGTTGTATGAGAAAGGTGATCAAAATCTTCACTCGACCTATTCAAAGAGTGTAAATACTGAGTTTCACTTTGATCCTGGCCTCCTTACCTTTCCCACATCTTATGATGACTCTCTTCAGAGTGATGAGCCTAAAGAAAACAAAACTGATCCCGTAGCTCTTGTCTATATTCCTACATCTTATATAGTCCCAGATAGGTATAAACCTCTTGTTTTACCTTCGGTTCTTCATGGTTTCCCTAAAAATTATGACCTATATCTACCAAGAATTGACGGTGAATGTAACAATGTCAACGCTGAGCAACATGTGTAGAATGTTGAGACTTTTCTAGACCTTTTTGAAGTTGATGAAGAAGATGTTAGTATTAGACTTTTTGCTCTTTCTTTGCAAGCCAAAGTCAAGAGTTGGTTTAAAGCCCTGCTTGATGCGAGCATCTCAGATTTCCAGCAGTTCATCGAAGTTTTCCTTGACAGGTGGATGATAGGATAGAATCCTTTCCTTATTATAGAAGAGTATAACCAGCTGAAAAGACTGCCAAGGGAGATAGTACAACAGTTTTCTGCCAGATTTAACCAAGTATATTTTTCGATGCCAGCTGATATAAGACCTTCTCCTAGATCTTCTCTCTCTTTAATTGAGTGATTTTGATCGGGAGTTCGAGTTGAGAGAAAGGAACGCTACAACGGTATCGAAGTCCAGTAGTGCGATAAATGTAGAGGCTCATTTGTTGATCGGAAGGCTGTCTTGAAGAAGAGATGAAACATGGATCAGAAGAAATCGACATCTCTTAGAGGTAAAACGACATGTTGAAGAATGCAGTAGAAGAGATGATGAAAAATATCACCACAAGGAATGAGTATAATGTTCAAGCCCATGGCTCGCTGATTGAAGAAGAACAAGTTGCTGATCCAAAACATTTTGTTTCTTATCCCCATTGTCATAGTGATTGTTTTATAGATCATCTTGAAGAAGAGGGAGCTGTTGATATGACATGTATGCTTGATGATGTGTTGTATATTGATGATTTTCCTCAGTTTGATCAGTATGATGATGATTATGTTCTCCAAACATAAGCTAATCTTACAGAAAAATTAGTAGCTAGTCTGTGCGAGGAGGAAGTTCACTTTCAGCAGCTTGAGTACAGTGATCAACCGATGCATATCAGCTATGACAATGATGAGGAAAGTGCAACAAATTTTGAAGTAATTGAAGGATATTTGCCTTTTTGTTTTGATTCATTTCAGTTCATTAGAGACAACTTCCATGCTATCAAAAATCAAATGTCAAAAAGTCTTGATCTGGACCATCTTGAGCGCAATGAAAACCTTGTTCAAGACTTCTCATATTCATATTTTTAGCCCTCGAAAGCCATTGATTGTCAAGTTGCAGATGAGGACATGGAAGCTGGTACATATGATCAAATGATACAAGGTGACTCCGTACCATTTTGTTTTGAATCATTCCAGTTGTTGAAGGGTAAATTGCATGGTAAATATTCAAATGAGCAGCCCATAGGAAATCAACAATCTCTTAGGTTTAATGTGGAGGATGAGACAGATAGCAAGATTTTTGAGGAAGTTGTTGATGAGAAATCTTCCCCTGAAATTATTGATGAAATCATTTTGGATACAAAACCCTCCCTAACTCCAGATTTGCAGCCGCCAAAAGAAGTAGAAGGTCAGATTATAGATGAAGGTGGGGAAGCTGAAATACATGATTTAATGATGTAAGAGGATTCTGTACCCTTTTGTTTCGAAGAATTTCAGTTCATAAGGTAGAATCTTCTTAATATCTCTCAAGAAAAAGATGAACAACCATTAGGATGTCAGACAGTTTCAATGGATACATCACAACAGTATTTTCAAGTTTTTGATGATCCTATTACTCGTGTGTTGGATGATGTTTGTTGTAAAAGTTCTTCTCCATTAGCTAACCATGTGCTAGGAAGGAATGTTGATGATAATCTTATTCAAAAGTCGCCTTCATTGTCTTGTTTAATAGATTTTTCATTACAAAGCCTATATCAAGATTTGTAGTCATATGAGGAGATTGATAAAGGAGACTTTTTTTCTGTTTGGAATCAGCAACATAGTTTGGTTATTCACGAAATTCAGGATCCTTTTGACAGCTTGTTTTTGTCACCAAAGAAAGACATCACAGATGTGAGGAAAATCTTAATATCCAGCTATGAAGATCACTTGGACCAGAGTAGTAATGTATTTTTGGGAATCAATAGCTATGTTTATGAAGATCCTTTCACAGTATTTTTGAAGTCATCCAGTCAATTCATGATTTGCAATTTTATCAGCAGTCAACTTGATTCCAAGTTTCCATGGGAGTTGCCTTTCGATTCTTCCCTTTTCCTGCGTATCAGAAATCATTTGGGAAGAAATCAATTAGCGGCCAGGATGCTTACATGGTTGCATTGGCTGTTCCATTTCACTTGATCGAGTGGTGAAAAGAACAATTAGAGTAGGTTTGCTGAATAAGCTCAATTTTGAGCATCTTTTCAGTTTTTCAGTTTTGTTTTAGTCATGTTTTTACTCAGCATGGTTTTATTATGGTTTTTAGTTTAGGCCTTGAGTCAAGTTTCAGTCAATAGATTGAGTCAAAGTTTTGTGTTCATTTGTCAAGTCAATGACTCCATAGCCCAATAGACGGAGGCACTGTCTGCTCTCCCAAAGATCTACTATTCTTGGAAACTCCAAGGAGCTGGAGCTACCATCCCCATTGGAGCCAATGTTAGATTCGGTTTGGTTATACCTTCGTCAGAGATCAAAAACTCTTTTGTTGCATTTTCATTTTAGGTGTCTCATTCATCCAATCAGTGGCATTCCATTAGAAGCATAGATTGTCTGACGGAAGGGTCTTGTCTCTCATTTTCCCTCATGTCATGTATCTGCTGGCTTGTGTCTGATCATTAAAGTTCATCAAAATTCATCAAGGTCAATTTTACAGTCATTCATAGTCATGGATGGTCTTTTGGTCAGCAAAGAGTCTTTTTAGGGTTTTTCAGTCATTAGGTCTAGGGTTTCGTCTTTAAAGTGTTCCATAATTCTAGCAGGCCAGAAGAAGGTTCAAAATTAGTCTTTCTTTCAAATATTTCATTGTCATATTACTTGATCGTGCCTTTTCTTCAAAACTCTGTTTTGAAGAAAATCGTCATTTTGTGCTTTGCAGTAAATTGCCATGGATATTTTCCAATTTTTTCAGTTCTCAAAGTCTTCAGGTGCAACCTTGGTCGCCTTTTCCGAAACATGCCACCATCCCTGCAAAAAATCAACAAAGGAGCCATCATTTCAGCCAAAATTCGAAATGGAAACAAAAAACAGAGTTATGAGCAAAGTGCCAAAGTCTGCAAAATTAGAAAGAAAGTTTGCCAAATAAAAAATCGAAGTCCATGCCATGAAAGATATTTTAAGTGTTTCACAATTCATGGGCATAGAAAAATTCAGTTAGAAACCAAAAGAATTCATGGACAAACATGGAGGAGTGAATTTAGCATATGAAGGCTGAGCTGTTGGTGAAATTGTAGGCGCGGCGCATAGAATGACTGGCGCGGCACACTAGAGATGCGTGGCGCATAGAATGACTGGTGCGGCACACTAGAGATGCGTGGCGCATTTGGGCACCTCTGCACACTGTAAATTTACTCCATCACGGCGCACACAGCCTACGCGGCGCATTGAGCTTGGTGCGTGGCGCATTGGGCAAAAACACAGAATTTTTGCCATTCCTCTCCAACATCAAATTTGCTTGGTTTCTCCAGGTTTGAGTAAGTCAAAGCCACTCCTCTATTGCTCATAACTCATGCTTGGTGTTGATTATGGATTTGATTATGAATATTTGAGTACAAAGCTAAACCCTACTATCTTGTTGAGAAGTGCCTCCTTCGGGTTTTGCAACTTGTTTTGGTGTCAATCATCCCACCTCCCCACCTTGTTTCTTCCATCTCACATCACTGTTATCTCATCACTACACCATGCCATCTATCCCTGCATAAAATAGACAAGTTTTGTCATTCAGCTCCAAAATCATAAGGAATCAAGTGGAAGCAAAATAGAGTTCTTTGGAGAAGTGCCAAAGTGTTAAAACATCACAAAATGAGTTATTTGAAATTAAAAATCAAGTCATTGGGCATATAAGATAATCGTGGTGATTGAAAAATCCATTGGTATGCCAAAACCATCAGTGAAAGCCAAGACAAGTTGTGGAAGAGTGAAATAGTATGTGAGAAACCAAATTGTGTTGAAGGTAGACAGCGCGGCGCACTTCGAAACTGGTGCGGCGCACTAGAAGTGCGCGGTGCACTTGGCAACTGGTGCGGCACACTGGAGGTGCGTAGCGCATTGGGCCATTTTTCACAGTGTAAATTTTCACATGCGCAACGCATACAGCCTGCGCGGCGCATTGGGCTAGCTACGCGGCGTACAGGGCCAGAACACTAATTTTTGTCATTTCTCCACAAAAAATCAAATTAACTCATCCTCCTATGCACCATGTAATTTTTTGCGACTTTGTAATTTCTCATGGTTGGTGTTTGGTGTGGTTTCAAAGATTGGTTGGAGAATTTTTAACATCAAAAGTTAAACCCTAGTCTCTTGTTAGAAATAGCTCTTGTAGGGTTTGAAAGTTGAGTTTTAAAGTTTGATCTTGGTCCAATCCCCCACATTGCACATTCCTTTCCATCACCGTCATACCATCATTATAGCCCCCCTCCTATTCCCCTATATCCTACATCATATCCCATCATCTTTTCCTTCCCATTTCATTAGTGAAATGTCCCAAAGCCACTCTTATCACTTACTCCCATTTATCCCTATCCCATAAGTCTATCATTCCCTATCACTTTCCCTCTTCAATATTATTTGCAGAGTTCCTAAATCCCCAAACCCCACATTCCTAAATACAGTCAAGTGACTGTTAGCACACCTTAATCTCACTTGACAATCCACTTTTCCCATTGTCCCATATTCCTCACAGTCCCTCATTTCCCTTTGGCACACATTTGGCACTTGGAGACAAAGACACCAAGTCCTAATTGCTCATTTTTGAAAAACAAAACATACACTTTTCATACATATTGCAACACCATGACGGACACCGACACATCCTAAGAACAAGATAGTGATTTCGCCACTGAACTGAATGCACTAGGAGGACACTGAAACGTCGAAAAAGGGAGGATAGACTCTGAATCTTGGCTGGAGCTTATTTGGCTGAGCATGATACTTGATGGGGGACCTTCACTCCAAATTTCAGCAAGTTTGGGGAAAATTTTGTCATTTTTGAAATTTTGGTCGCAAAACAGATTTTTCCACCCGACGCGTCGTGCCACTTGGCGCGCGCTTACATTTGAGAGATCTTCTGGAGGAAAACTTGATATTTTTGGGTTTTTTATGATAAATTATACATTCTTAGGAATGGCTGAGAGATTTCATCAAGTTCTGGATGGCCTAAAGGGTCAAAACCACCTTGAAAATGGCCTTTCTGCCACCTTTTGCACACACAGGAACCAGTTTTGGGAGATTGAAGTTTTGGAGGGGAAAATGACATCCAAATCCAGAAATTCCACTTGGGTTGGATATTAGACAGATAGGTATTTCCAACGAGCTATCATGAGCTCAATTTGGACTTCAAGAAGTGCCTCAAAATCACCTCCAAAGTGGCATGATGCATTGAGTTTTCTGGCGTAGCGCATAGAGAAATTTAGCCCCATTTTCACTCTTCAGCTTAAAAATTCGCCCAGTTTTGACTGGTTTCAATTTTTGATGTAATTATTGATCTATATTGATGTAGTTTGGTGACTATGATGTAATTTTTGCTTCATATTTACTTGTTCTAGAGGATTCATTCACTAAAAAGTGAAAATTAAATGAATGAATCAGTTTCCTTCCATATAGAGGCAAGTTGTTTGATTGCCTAGATTTCAGTTCCTTGTTTAGAATTGGTTGAAACAGCTCCTAGAATGATGAGCTTGAACCCTAGAGGCAGGGGAAGGGGTTAGACTTGTCTATATATTGTATTTTCTGAGACATTTTCAGGGTTGGACTCTTGGTAATAGTTTGGCACCTCATTGTATATTCATTTCAGTATTTTTGGCAAAGAAAGATCAGGGTTTTGCAACACTTGTTGGGATCCTTGTGGCTCTAAGTTTTGATGATGTTTTTCACCATGTATCTGTAAGTTTCATTAATTTTTATGTATTCCATTTCCCTTCTCTTTTCTTCCAAAATTAAATGAATGAGTAACTAAGGTAGAATTCATTAGTTTGCTGGTGCTCTGCCTTAAACTTTTGTTTAGTTTTATATTTTTTCGTTAGTTTGAAGAGGATCCTTGCATCTTCCTACCCTCTTCATCTCCTCAGAAGTCTTTTCTATCCATTCATTGTATCTAAGACATCAAAGCCATTGCCTTCCCTGCCCCGACTTGAACTCTGCAAGAATTTTGCCTCATCCCCAAGCCCAAAATTGCCTTTCCCTTTTTTCCAACAAAAACCCTTAAAAATCATTTCAAAATCCTTGATTAATATACCTAGCCTAAAATTATCACTCATTTCAGTCATCTGAAGGCCTATTGATAAATATTTCCTGAGATTGACCCGGAGAGAGCCCTCTCCTGTTCTGGTAGGGCTAGCTACTAGACTAAGCGTGGTTTGGTGTTACCCTGAATCCTGCCTTCTTTCAGCCTGAGGTGGATTTGGGCAATAAAATAATAATCTACCATGATTAAT